>MDKI01126197.1:0-12215 GCA_005239505.1 Nicotiana paniculata | reverse complement strand
ACATATTGTAAATAACATCTCATGCAACTGATTATACTGTTTAATTCAAGCTAAGGCGCGAAACTATGTAAAATGACCAAAACGTCCCTCGGGCCCATGACTCGGAAGCGGGTAAAAGTTATATTTTCCGGAAACCCATTCACTCACGAGTCTAACCATATGATAATCTCTCAAAATCGGAGGTCAATACCCAATCAAACCCCCAAAATTGGTCTAGGAAGTTTCTTCCAATTTTCCCCAATTTCAAATCAAAATCTCGAATTTAAGGGTGAAATTTAAGATTAGGAACATGGGAATTAGCCTAAGATGGTTAGAAATCACTAACCTCGAATACCAATTGAAAATCTCCACAGGAATCGCCTCTCCTGAGTTCCCAAAATTCTAAAATGGTGAAATAACATAACCCTCGGATTTTTGGAATATCAACAGGGATTATCGCATATGCGGTGCCTAACTTCGCACTTGCGATACCGCACATGAGGAAAGGGCATCGCAGGTGCGAACATTACTAAAATCCCCAGGGGTCGCACCTGCAGTCGCTTGGTCGCACCTACGGTCCCGCGTCTGCGGAACCCAGGTCGCGCCAGCGACCACTAACCAGGTTGCACAGGCATCGCACCTGCGATGGAGGACTCCGCTCCTGTGAGCTTGCACCTGCGGAAAGCCCTCGCAGGTGCGGAACACCAGAAGGGAGAACAGGTTCAGCAGCAACAAAAACCTAAATTTCCACCCGCTAAGCATCTGAAACAACCCCGAAGCCCGCGGGACCTCAACCAAAACCACCAACCAACCTTAAAAATTTATTTGAACTAGGTCGAGCCTTAAAAACACGTCTCATAACATCAAAATACTCAAATATGCATAGATTCAAGCCTAAGAACTTATGAATTTCCAAGAATTCACATCCGACGCCGAAACACGTCTAAACTCATCCGAATGACCTCAAATTTTGCACACACATACCAAATGACATGAAGGAACTACTGCAACTTCTGAAATTCCATTCCTACCCTCGGATCAAAAATTCACTATCAGACCGAAAACTCCAAAAATTCAAACTTCGGCATTTCAAAGCCTAAATGAGCTACGGACTCCCAAAATACATTCCGAACACGCTCCCAACCCCGAAATCACCTAACGGAGCTAACGGAATCATCGGATTTTGATTCCGATGCTGTCTTCACATTGCTCCGACTACGGGCAACTTTCCAACACTTAAGCTCTCATTTAGGGACTAAATGTCCCAAAACTCACCGAAATTCAAATCTGAACGTCTCGGCAATTCAATTTAGCAGAAATAGACTTGGAGAAAACAGTTAATAGGGAATCGGAGTGTTAATTCTTAAGACGACCGGCCAGGTCGTCACAGAAACTCAACAAGTTTCTTTGAGACTTACTACAATACAATGCATTATCAATAGTTAATATCGTTCCTCCTGGTAGTAATAAGGTCGCTCTTCCAGAGCCCTCAATTAACTTTGTACTGCCAGATATTGTATTAACATATGCCTTTTTCATTACCAAATAAGAGAAAAGTTTCTTTTCTCTTAATATTGTGTGAGTTGTAGCACTATCCAAAAGGCATAAATCTTCATTACTCATCTTGGATCCAATTGAAGACTGGAAAATTTTATTTTCTTCATAAAAAAAATAAAAGTGTAACATGAGAAATACGGAAAAACTAACAATAACACATGACAACTTAAGTACTACTTGAACATAAAAACAACTTTAAAACGAGAGATAAAAAAATACTGAAAATAAAAATAACAACATAATTGCATTCCCATTTTAATGATCAAACTTTAGTTTTGATCTCCAAAGAAGTATTCAACTTCCAAATGAGTAAGATCATCGAGGCCTTCAAAATCATCATCATTCAAAGCAAGATTTGCCTCGGCATTATCATCATTTTTGTTTGAAGGCCCTGCCTCAAAATCATTTTTAAAGGCCAAGTGAGACTCCACTGGGGCATTAGCAGAAGATGCTCCAACATTATTTGTCTTTCTTTTGATGGAGTTTTGATAAAGCCTGACAAAATGCTCAGGTGCACGGCATTCAAATTTCCAATGACCTTTCATGCCACAGCGGTGGCAGTTACCGTTTTTGCCTCTTGAAGGATTGTTTTGAGAACCCGTATTGTTCTCTCATTTGCCATGACCACCACGATGACGACTATTATATTGTCTCTTACCATTGCCATGCCCAAGTACATTCATATGGCCATGATTATCATTCTGTATTTTTCCAGACTTATCATGTCTAGATGCCATATTCGCTTCAGGAAGCGGAGCTGACCCTGTGGGACGGGCTTCATGATTTTTCAGCAAAAGGGTATTATGTTGCTCAGCCACCAGAAGGCATGAGATCAATTCAGAATATTTTAGAACCCCTTTCACAGTATTGTTGTTTAAGTACCATATTTGAGGCATAAAAAGTCATAAGAGTCTTTTCTAATAAATCCTCATCATTCATAACATCCCCACATAATTTTAACTGGGAAGTTATTCAAAATACAACAGATTTATACTCACTTACAGTCTTAAAATCTTGCAACCGTAAGTGCATCCACTCATATCGAGCCCTTGGCAATACCGTAGCCTTAAGGTGATCATACCTTTCCTTCAGGCCAGTCCACAATTCAAGTAGATCTTTCACTGTTAAATATTCAACCTTCAAACCTTCATCCAAATGATGACGAAGGAAAATCATGGCCTTCGCTTTGTCCCAGCTCGATGCCTCATTACCCTGAGTAATGGTGTCACCAAGGCCTTTAGCGGTTAAGTGAATCTCAGCATCGAGAACCCATGATGGGTAATTCTTTCCAGAAATGTCAAGTGCCACAAACTCAAGCTTTGACAAATTCGACATAGTGAAAACTGAACAACAAAAAAGGGCTCAACTTCGTGCTGATAACGTATTAAAAATGTAGTTCAAAGTAACAATGTAAGACAAGAAGATAAGTAGAATAAGAGAAGAAGAAGAGATAACTTTCTTATTTCATGAAGTGTTCAAGTGTGTAACATATCACATTTCATGGCTCTATTTATACTACTACATTGTAGGTTACAAAAGGATTGTCTTGAACATGACATTAACCTTTGAGATCATGGGGAAGATCATGGGGAGAGGTTATGGAGGTGTGAGAGTTACAATCATAAAAGTGATAAGTAATGGGAGGTTATTTACATCATGGGTGAAAGTAGTGGGAGTAGTGGAAATCAACATTTACTAAATAATTCATAACATCCAGCTCTTTGTTTCCAACTAGACTAGTATAAGGCTCGTTTATTTTTTTAAGATTAAGACTTATGAATCTGAATGCACGTCTTGAATATTAAGATGTGATATGCAGATCTGAACATTGAATGATTAAGATTGTTTGTTTTTCAACGCATATATATATATATATATATATATATATATATATATATATATATATATATATATATATATATATATATATATATATATATATATATATATATATATATATATATATATATATATATATATATATATATATATATATATATATATATATATTTTACATCAACTAGTGAAAATATTAACTTGAACAAAAAAAATTATTATTTAGATAAATTGAAATATTATAAGATATAAATTAATATTTTATGTAAGATCCAATTGTTAAACTATTTGAACTGTAAATGAAAATTATATATAATAACAACAATTGTAGTAATGAAATGTAACCAAAAAAATTTGAACGTAAAGTATTCATACAAGATATATGACTTTTAGCTTCATTTAGTAATATTATTATTTATATTATCAAGTGTTAGTTCAAATTAGTAAGATGTTAGCCATATATTGGATCTTGATGTAAAAAACTTTATTTGCTAATATAAAGATTTGAGTAGTTTAATTCGAAGTTCTAGAATATTTCTTATGTTAAAAAGTAAATATTCTTTGTTTTTTTAATACCTTTTTTACACGGATTTTATACTTTTTTCTACAAAGTTCAGAATTGTCTAAGTCAAAATATTATCACGTATTTTACAACACTTTTTGGGGCCTCAAAATTTTTGGGGCCTCAAAATTTTTGGGGCCTAAAGCGAAGGGGATTTACTAGCCTCACCCTTGAGCCATCCATTCAAAAACAGTTTCCAAAATAATGTTTGGTTATCCCATTCTTATCAAATTTTCAATTTCACTTGAAAATCCACTTTTAAATTTGAATTCAATTGAAAATGAGAATTTGCTAGTTTTTAGTTTTACAAATTTTATCCTATACTTTTATAATTTATAAAATGACCCCATCAATTTGCTAGTTTTTTTGTTTTTGGCTTAAATACCTTCTCTGTGTATTAGTAGAGTTAAAAAAATGTGATATTGATTTGGAATCTTCTATGTATTGCAGTAAAACAGAATATGATAACAGTTAAACAATAGCATTTTGATTTTTATTTCAAGCAGGATAATCAAATTGGGTGGTTTTGATATATTTTACAAGTTGTGGGGTATAAATCATGTTTCATGATTTTGAAAAAAAAAAAAGACATCCAAATATGTTGCAAATAATATAACCAAACACAACTTCATCTTCAATTAAAATTTTAGTGAAATTCTAAATTTCAAAAAAAAAATTTGGAATGCATGTCCAAACGCCTACTAAAGAAAGATATTCATTTGTGAATCATTAATGAAACAAATCAAGTTCTCTTTAATACAAAGCTTCCTTTGGCAATTTTCTTATGTTCTAACATTTTCTTAGCGATCTTGAGTGTGGCAAGACTGACTTGGCATAACAAGAAAGTGAGCAAGTTGTGCAAGATCATGAGCGAATTGTCAAATAGCATACGTGTACTTAGTTAACACCTAAGGACGTGACATCTATCTGTAAAACTTCTTCAAAATTACTTATCCACATGAGTCTTTGACTCTTCGCATACATTTTTAATAAATCCAGCTATAAAAGAATACAAAAATTTGACGGGTAACATGGGTGGGTGGTTCTAGTATTTAAGCATCGACTTCGTTCGAACCTAATATTTTCGACGGGAGTATAATATTAAAGATTAAATCTAAACTCATGATTTTTATAGCACAATGAATTTAATGTAAGAACCTTAAAACTTGAACTTATCGAGCTAACCTTCTTGATCTGTTGATAGGTAGATTCTAACTTCTTGTATCATATATTTGGTCACTAGTATCTTTAAATTAAACTACATATATTTAGTTAATTATTTTTTATCAAAGAAAAGAAGTTATATATTTATACTTAATTCACGATCACGTCACAAAGGATGGACACAATCTATAATTCTAGTTCCACCCTTGTATAGGGTAAAATATGTTCACATTTTATGCTCGCATAATAAAGCGACATGGGGAGCCGGAGGCAGATGAAAAGTGAGACAAAGGACAATCAAGTCTGAGGCTCATTTGTTCCTGAAGGGAATGTTGCTCGTAAGGATAAAATAAATGCATGTCACCGATAATATTTAATGGAGAATATTCTATAACATTAAGTATGTAGCTCATTACAGAGAATATGACAATTATAGTCTGTCGTTACACATTCATCAATGGCCCCCATAATTGTTATTTAAGAGGGGCTTGATCCTAAGACCTTGTTCCAGAGGAACAACTATAAATAGTGAGTTCAACAGCCTTTGTAAGGGATGAATTTTCTGACAAGACTTATGCTATTTGTTCAAAACTCAATAACAGTTTATCTTCTTGCTTATTAAGATCATTATTATTGCCTCCGGAAGCTCTGCTCCCAGAACCAAGATTTTTGTTGTGTTATCTCGATTTCAATGCTAAGTCTTAATTACATTCTTATTTAATTTATTTATTATTTTGGGATAAGATCGATTCACTTGTCTATAAACTATATATAAAATCCAATATACCCTTTACGGGTAAACAATCCTACCGGTAAAAATTAAGCTTCATATCAATTGAGATGTCTATTTTTAAGGAAA
Organism: Nicotiana paniculata; assembly: GCA_005239505.1. Taxonomy (NCBI): domain Eukaryota; kingdom Viridiplantae; phylum Streptophyta; class Magnoliopsida; order Solanales; family Solanaceae; genus Nicotiana; species Nicotiana paniculata. The sequence goes on along the minus strand of MDKI01126197.1, from coordinate 6,258 downwards.
CATACCTGCAGTAACAGTATAAACTATTTTTACATTCTATTTTTCATGTTATTATATCATACATGTGTTATGAACATTTATCTGTTTTTGAAAATCAAGTTAATTTAATTTGATGATGGAACAAAAAAAGTTAATTTAACTTGATGGTGTGAATTTTTTATAAATTATCAAGAAAGAATCATTTCACATTCTTTGAGTATTTTCTTATAAATAATATAAGCCGGCAAGAATGTGGCGTAGATTGTGGTTGTCAACCCCTACTAATTTCCTCGATCTACTATTTATTTAAAATTAAAGTCTTTTATCTTTTTCTTCCCACCAATTTAATTTTAGCCTCAAACTATTCTAAGTGAGCGCACTATTTTTCAGATTTTTTGATATTTTAGTTCATGCAGTTCTTTTCGCATTACATAATATGTAATGCTTGTTTGGATGGTTGTTAATCATTGTATCGTATTATATTGTTATCCCAAAATAATATTTGTTTTGATTGTTTATTTAAAATTTATTGTATCGTATTATTAAATTTATTATTCCGGAACAACCAAAAACCTCATTTTATGAAACAACCGATTTAGTATGGTGTGGATCGTTTCGTATTTTCTTTTATAATTATATGTCCTTAATATTACTCCATAATTCTATTTTATTATTATATTTTTTTTATATTAACTTCAAATCTCCAACTTATTGACCTACTTTGTCTTCTTCCATCTTTTCTAGAGTTGGTTTACCCATTTATTTTTATTATCCAAGTCTCCGTTGAATTCTTTATCTCTTTTCATCGTTTTAATTTTTTTTTTTTTTTGGCGTTGCTAATATTAGTTACCCTTTTTTTATTCCAGGTTTTTGCTCTTGTTTCCAAGTTGCGTAAGTAATGATAAATTAGTAGAAAGAGGTTTTCTTAATATTTTTATTTGTAATTATTGATAAATTTTATTTAAAATATTGCGGGTATTTTAGTGAATTTATCAGTTATAGTACGATACAGTCAAACCAACAACAAATGATACAATCTATAACTACTAGAAATCCGCTAAAAACTAACCAAAAAAAATGATAAAGGTTGGTCGGTTATGGACAATAACTTATCAAAACGCGACCATTAGGGCGTGGACGGTGTTTTGATGGCCGAAATGACTTACCGACCAAAGCTGGTCGGAAATTACCGACCAACGTTAGTCGGTAGCATAAAACGACCATCTAACATTTTTTATTACTTACCGACCAACTTTGGTCAAAAACATATTTTATTAATTTAATTTTACCGATCAAAGTTGGTCGTTTTATCTAACTTATGTTATTTTAATTAATTATTAAAATTAAAAAAATCGACCAACGTTGGTCGGTATCTATAAATATATTCTTTTAAAATAATTAAAATTAAACGTTATCGACCAACTTTGGTCGGTAACCTCAACTGTGCTGACAAAATACCGACCAAAGTTGGTCGGTAATGTTGAATTCTGGGAATTCAATGTTCATTAACCGTCCAACTTTGGTCGGTATTTTTGAATAAATATTTTTTTAATTAAAAATCGACCAACTTTGGTCGATATTTTTAAATAAATATTTTTTTAATTAGAAACCGACCAACTTTGGTCGGTTTTTCAGGATTTAATTTTGGCTTAAAATGCTTGTTTTGGCAGCTACACCACCTACCAGCATACCAATACACCTAATAACAACATAACTAGTATAACAACAACAATAACAACAACAACAACAACAACGCAACAACCAAAACAATCAATAAATACATTAAAACTAACAAATTAAAGTTCAATTGAACATAAAAATCCAAAATCAAGTTAAAACTTATTACAACTAGTTCAAAACTGGTTATATTTGTGTTGACCCATGTCACTGCATGATTTTGAAGATTGACAAATGGTTGACCAGTTGAACCAGGTCCATCAGAGCACACATCTTGAACTGAATAGCTGGCACATGAACCGTATATGCATAGGAGATATTTGTGAATGTGAAATATCAATGAACCAAGAGATTGTCTCCTAATGCGAAAAGGTTGCAAACTGATGAGAAGATTGAAGTCGAATTCAGCAAGGAAAGTAACAAAAGAAAGGAAGTTGAGTTTGATACGAATTTGTTCACCCAGGTAGAGTTGGACTAGAATTGGACGACAAGCTCAACAACTGACTCTATAAATACTTGATGTATTTCTGCTGGAATTCTACACGCACAAAAGCTTAAGTGAATCAAAATCTGAAAGCAAAGTTCCCAGAGTTATTTTGCTAGCAGAATCATTGTGCGATTCAAAGGCTACAGTTCAACTAGAAGAACCAGTTCCATCTGATTAATTATTGAGTCTAGTTGATTGTAGTAGAAGGATTAATATTGTATCTTTTCAGCTTTCATAGAAGCAATTGTAATAGGTACGCATTGTTCAAGTTAGAGTTAACTTGAAACTTGTAGAAATTAGCTAGGGACTAGTTACTACAAAGGGATTAGAGTTAGTCCTAGGATTACAAAAGAGTTTATTTTGTAAGTCCGTTTTGGCTCAGAGTTTTAGTGAAGAGTTTGAGAAAATCCTACTGAGGAGTAGGTCATGGTTTTTCACCTTTTGAGCCAGGTGTTTTCCACGTAAAAATCTCTGTATTTTTACTTTACTGCTTTTAATATTCCGCAACAGTATAAGTAAGTACATCAAGAAGAACCAGGTTCTTCCAGTTAGACAGCACTCGAAAAATTGGGTACCTCACAATTAACTTATATAATTGTGTGGTATTGACGTCTAAAACATCAATTGGTATCATAGCAGGTTATACTTGAAAGACTAACACCTTGGAGAAGATCAAGATGAGTGCACCACCTGCAAATTGGGAAGGTCAATCAACTGCAAGACCACCACTCTTCAATGGCCAGTATTACTCTTGGTGGAAAAATAGGATGAAGGACCACCTGATTGGAGAAAACTATGAACTATGGGACATAGTCACTGATGGTCCTCTAGCTACAATGAAGAAGACTGTTGAAGGTACATATATACCAACGACTAGAGCTGATTGCACTGCTGAGGATCTGAAGAAATGGGTGAAGAATGCAAAGGCCAAAAAATGGCTAGTGTGTGGACTAGGTCCAGACGAGTACAACAGAATCCAAAGTTGCACCACTGCCAAAGAGATCTGGGATACCTTGCAAGTAGCCCATGAAGGAACACCTCAGGTAAAAAGGTCAAGAGTACTCTACCATACTCTCAGTATGAAAACTTCACTATGAAAGAAGGAGAGACTATCCAAGAGATGTACACAAGGTTCAAAACCTTGACTAATGAACTGAAGTCTCTTGGAAGAGTCATTCTTGAATAGGACATGGTTGAGAAGATCCTAACAAGTGTCTTGCCTATTTCCTGGGAAAGCAAAATCACTACTATCCAGGAATCCAAAAATATGGCAACTTTGAGATTAGATGAGCTAATTGGAAACCTCACTGCCTATGAACTGAGAAGGCAAACAATGAAGATGGATGGTCCAAAGAAGGAGAGGAGTCTAGCACTAATAATCACTGAGGGAGCAGATCTGGAGGATGATGAGATGGCCATGACCACCAAAGAATTCAGAAACTTTCTCATGAGGAAGAAGGACATCTCTAGAGGAGGAAACTACAACAAAGAAAAAGCCCCAGAGAGGCCAACCAACCAGGGATGCTATAAACGTGGTAAGACTGATCATCTCATCAAAAATTGTCCTCAGTAGGAAGTAGAATGGAAAAGGAGAGATATGAAAGAAGGAACATGTCCAACCCAAGAAAACCACAACAAAGGCTATGGTTGCTGCTTGGGGGGAAAGTTCAGATGAGGAATTAGAAGATGGGGAGACTGAAGATCATGCGCTCATGGAAATTGGAGAATATGACGAGGAATCACATGAAGAACCAGAGGTAAGTATCTCCCATATTAAAAACAAAGCAAAGTTCCTATCTAAGGAAAAACTCTCTGAGTTGCTACTTGATTTCATAGATGATTATGAGGAAACAACCTAAGAGAAGGATCAACTATCTAAAGAATGTGCAATGATAAAAGCAAAGTGCATGAACCTGGAAATCAGAGTCAATGAATCTGAAAAGAAAAACACTGACTCGTTGAACCAGGTTCATCCACTTGAAATTGAGATTCTAGAATTAAAATCTGAAAACTTAAAGTTAAAGTTAGGATCCAGTAAAAAGGTTGTTGATTATTCTCATATTATGTTTGAAGAAAACGTGGGAAAACTAAAATATAAGATGTATGCCAAGGATGAACATATAAGAACTCTTAATGAAGAACTTGGCAAAGTCAAACATGAATTAGATCGAACGTGTAAATTGAATAAATCCTTTAATGCCCTGATATGGCTTCAAGAGAATCATAGTAGCAACAGGAGAGGGATTGGCTTTGGAAGTCAATTACCCAGGTGAGATCCCAAAAGCAAGTATCTCACCCTCCCTGAGAATAAATCTGCACCCATTGTGGTAAGACTGGCACTACAAATATGAGTGTACTGCAAAAGAGCAGGCCAGTCGAAAAAATGAGAGGTTTGTAAAAAGGAAAAACTGGCTACCAAATTGGGCCAGGAAAAATTTGATTCACCCATTCTCTCATAGAATTTCTTAAAACTAACCTCTGATTCTTTTGTAGGTTCAAGTGAGAGGAGGAAGCCATATTTAATATTTGGATAGTGCTGCTCAAAGCATATGACTGGGAACATGGAACAATTCCTTTCACTTGAAAGTCTCAAATGAGGAAATGTCTCATTTGAAAATGGAAAGAAAGGTGAAATTATTGGGGTTGGTAAGGTAGGTAAGGATGATATACGATTTGTGAGCATGTGATTTTGCTCGTCGTATCGTCCTATAAAAATCCCAATAAATCAATGGATTTTATGAATTTTGTTGATTTTTCGGTAATTAATTGTGAATTACTTGCATTGTTTGCATATCCATAATTCATCTTTCAAAATTATTAAAAATTTCGCATTAATATTATCAAGGAATTATCAAGTTATTATTTATAATTAATTAAATAATAGACGAATGATGAGTATTTAACGTAATGTAGTTTTTAATAACTAATTACTATAAAAATTAATCATTTTTATTTGATAAATCATAGATTTAATTAAGAATATATAATTGGTTATTTTATTCTTAATTAATATGTAAATAGATGAAAAATAAGGTTTAAAATTAATTGCTAACATTTGTTGGATTAAATTAGATCTGGACTTATTTAGGTTCTTTAGTCAATTGAGAAAAAAAGCCAATTTCGGACCTGGGCTTGAAACTACCCAGGCCCAAACCCAATCCCTACAAACGAACAACCCAGCCCAAATCCCTTACACCCGGTCTGCCCCAGCCTAACCAAAACGACACCGTTTTAGGCCAAATCCAATCCTAGCCATTGATCTATCTTTGATCCAACGACTGGGAACTGACCACCCTTTTAATATTTAAATGTCCGAAAACCACCCCATACCCTCATTTAATCAAAGTCCAACCCCCCACCAAAACCCTAGCCGCCCCCATCCCCTTCGTCTCTCTCAGCCTGGCTAACCCAAACCCTAGTCGCCCCAGAATCCCACCGCCGTCCGGCCACCAGACCTTCTCCAATCGACCCCAAATTCGCACCAGTTAATCCTCATCCTCCCCTCAACCCCGTCCTGTTATTAGTTTCTTCAAAAACTACCCAAAAACCTCCAATCTTAGATCTAAGAATCCATAAACCCTAGTTCACCCATGTTGACTGACTCAGAGACCTGCAACATCTTCTACCTACATGGATCGATAGCTCTTGTTGAGGGCTGTTGATTCATGTGGGTTGAAGTTGTTTTCAAACCCCGTTGGAGTCCGGCAAGGTCCGACGACCTTCAATTTTTCCGGCCAAGTACCTTTAACGCGTATCTCCTCTCCTCTTTATTGTTTCTATACACCATTAAAACAAAAATCATGTTAATCAATGTTTTCATTTATGTTTTTTTTATGCTCAATCTATTAATGTCTTCTTTTACCTTTTTCTATTTTCTTCTGAATTAGTTTAGCTTCGAGATTTGTTGTCATGCATGCTTTGATTAGGTAGCATCCATGTTTTGGTTTTAGGATTTTTTGTTAATCATTAATTAATTAGATTTTCTGCCTATTTCTCTATTAAAAGTTAATTACAAATAGTTAGTTTAATTGATTCATATTAAGGTTACCCACATTGTTTATTTACTGTTTTTCCCCAAGTGATATGGCCCCCTTTTCGATTATTTGCTTCCCTGC
>MDKI01097611.1:0-19722 GCA_005239505.1 Nicotiana paniculata | reverse complement strand
AACCAAACCAAATTTGATCGATTTTTAAAATTCAAAACCAAAACCAAACCAAACCTAAAATGTGTCGGTTTTTTTGGTCGATTTGGTTCAGTTTTTCGGGTTTTTATGAACACCCCTAGCCGTGGGCATTGGATTTTGGGATACTATAAATCTGCTATATCTTACACCCCTGCCTACATGGAGCTGTTAACTCTCAAAACTGACCTACAACTTGCCTTTGACAAAAAAAAATTCAATCTAGAAATTGAAACTGATGCAACAGATATATTTTGTTTACTCAATAATGATACTTGTTCTATTTATTCTAACTTGGTTACTGAGTGCAGGTCACTTCTGAAGAAACTGTAGAATCCGCCGATCCAGCATAACTTCAGGGAGGGAAACAAGGTTGCGTACTTTTTGGCCACCCTAGGATCCAAGCAATCAGACAGTAGCCCACTATCTCTGTTGGAACAACCTCCCAACGCTCTTTTGAAAGCAATCCATGATGATAGAATTGGATGAACAAAACCTAGGACAATATCTACTGCTATATTTACTAAATTAGTGAAACTTGGAAATTCTTTTGTGACTTGCACTCCTAATGTAGACAATATGGTGGCGGTACCTATGAATGAGCCCAATGAGATTCTTAATCTATGTAATAGTACTAGTTAATGAATGAAAAGTTTATATTACAATTAAAAAAAAACTTTCCATTCAAATTGCTTATGTTTAGGGATTAATAATTAATATTCCTATTTTAATGGAAATGTGTGCTACAAATATATATATTTTCCTGCCATATATGTAATATTGAATCTCATGCTAAGAATTTGTTATATATCTTTTAAACTGTGACAGTTATGTAAAGTCCCCTTTGGGATTTGGATTTTGAGAATTTACCAAACTATGGATATAATTTATGAACAAACATATATTTGCCAAAAAAATCCAAATATATTTTAGCAAAATCTAGGACCGAACGTGTCCTTGGAGTTCAGATCTATCTCGTAAGTCTAAGATTGATAGAGATGTGTCTCGTGAACAAACGATGATCTTTAGAGTTTAGCATCCTATCTCGTGTGTGTAAGAAGATTATTCTCCTGCTTCAAATATCTGTCTTTTTCAGTCAATCGAATTTGTTTCAAAATATTTTGACATTTCAAGAAAAATCATTTAGTTTTACTCTTATTGTTCCAATTAGTGAAGTGTTAAGTAAGTGAGATATTAAATAAAAAAAAAATAAAAAGAGCATTTTAAACAAAAAAAAAATTGTGATTAAAGCTATCAAAAATTTTCTTAGAAGTATGAAAAAACATTTTAAAAAAACTTTGAAATAGACAATCCTGAAAATTGGGTTGGCACCTTTATGCTTGTGAAATCAAGACTACCAACATGCTTTCTCAACCCCCTATTTTTCCTCCTGCACTCCTTTTACAAGGCTAAGATACTCAGTAAAAAAATAGAAGCACTAATTCCTCAAACGGTGTTGTATTGAATAGGAAGCAAACATAGAAACTATTTGACTATTTCATCATTGAAAAGGAACCATGACAACATTGCTTTATGATGAATAGTTGTACCAATCTTGCACATGCATATAGGAAAACAAAACAGTGCCTCATCCAGAATGAGGTCATTATTAACTGACACCAAATGACCAAAGTTTTCATTAACTTGTTTATTCTTCGTTTACTTGTATTGAGGCCCGACTAAGTCCGGATTCGAGCCGAGAAATCCTATATTGTAAGCAGAGGCAAACCTATGTGTAATCTTGAGGGGTCACCATACCCCGTAAGCTTCGGCATAAATCTTTTATATATATATTTAGGGGACACTGACTGAGCAGAATATTAGTGCCTCCGTGAGTCCGCTTCTGATTGGAAGTAAAACGCTCCCTAATAGATGCGACTCTATATCCAAGGCTGATATTCAAGACTTTGGTTAAGGATAAAAGAGTACTTACTATTTCACCACAACCTTTGTTGGTCATTCAATTGTTTGTTGTCACATCACCATCATCCATTGTCCAAAAGAAGCACAATCCGACCACCTGCTTTCTACAGTAGTCTGCCAATATTGCATTTAAAAGAGTGGTAGAGAAAGAGGATTTGGTGTGGGTGGGGAGATGTGGGGACTCTTTTGAACAAAGTTTTTGAAATCCTTTTGCATATGAAAGAACTAGGAACATGCAAATGTACAACTACTACATGATTAGGCTGATACAGTTAACATAAGGAAGCATGCAATGTACTACATGCATGATTAGGCTTATAAAATACAGCAAACAAGGAAGCATCCTTTACTGCAACCACAACTTTGCTGCCTGTCAAACAGGTTGAATCCACAAACAGTGGCCCATCTAGCGTAGACGCAGCGAGTCCGGTCAAACCCGCTGCGTCTAATTAAGCTTCATTGCCCCGACTAAATGCAGAAAACTGACATTATATCAAGACCTGGAAACTTCACAAGTTATCGGTGTAACTCTAAGCACAATCCAAAAGTAAACTGTAAAAGAACTACTCAGCATGCATTGTACAGCAAAATAAAAATTCAAGGTTGACAATAATAGACGTTGTCAAGAGATGCAGAATGATCTCTTTACATGTCCAATCTATGTTTCTTCTCTCTTGCTCCTGGAACCGACAAAACAGACTCACTGCCAATTTATAATGATAAGTTTCAACACCCCCATCAAATTGCTAACAAGTTTTACTTCATTGCTGTAAGGAAAGATCTCTAGCTTGACATCAATTTTCTCATGCCCTATATCACTGGATGTTATGGCATTTAAGAAACTTATCCACATACATTATCAACTTACAATTTGGATACTGCTTCATCCTAACATCTTTCCAGATGACAAGATTTGAGGCATTATCCGAGAAATTCACATCCAACCACAGAAGTGTCGAGATGTCACATGCACAACCATCATCACATGCATTCCCACTTAGAACTGGAATATCAAAAGATAGATCACATTCCAAACTGCAATTTGTGTGCCACTGATCTTTACCTTCGAACAGATTTATCCTCGTTCCATTTTCTAAGAAAAACTGCAGAATTAAGTGCATCCCAATCCACCCCTCACCATAGGTTAAAACTAATGGTAATGAACCTACCTGGTTAGTGGAGAAAAATGTATACTTTCTGGTAGCTCCATTGAAAAGGACAGACCAATCTAGCAAATTTACAATTCTAAGGCATAGGTCTCCTGATATTACCTATCTCCTGGTCTGTAAAGAAATGACAAAACATGCCAATGTAAAAGGCGTTTAAACAGCTCCTACATCGATATTGTACATAAATATCTTTCTGGACTCCACAACTTAGTACTTAATCTTCTTAATGTTTACAAGAATGACTCGGTTCTGACAGTAAGTGTACCGATTTAAGTTCCACTATGAGAAAACATAGCTCAAGAGAGCCATAACAAACACACAGCAATAAGGTAGGTGGGATCATAAACAATAAGAAGTCCCCTTTCGAATTGAAGATAGTCCCAACGAAACCTGTTTCACATGTAAAAGAAAAGCAAACAATTTTTAACAACAGCCAAAACTCAGTGATTGATATTCAGCATGATAGCAGGAAACTCATTACTAGGTAATCTCAAAACTTTCAACAAACTGCATCTCTTATCCATAGTCAGGACTAAGGAGACAAGATAAAGCTTAATCAGAATCCTCAAAATATTCTCCTTCATCAGATGGCTCATCAAACGAACGCATGTCAAGCTGGTAGCGAAGGATCCCCCCAATGCCACCAAATCCTCGACAGAACTGTGACCCCTCTTGAGACCTGTTAGTGACAAACTCAAGTGAACAACCAAAGTTTTTGTACTCATTGGCAAACCACTCCAATAGTGGCATTTTGTCCTGGACCTCCAATTCAGCTGAGGTGTCAGGATCCTTGAAGTTGCTGTGATCAGCCTCTTGGTCCTTGTTTAGGTGCTTAATGACAATCTCATTGGTAACACTATTTTTCAGCGCATAACGGTTTATATCAAGATTTTCCCAAACAACAAGAGTTTCAACAGCTCCCATCTCAAGAGCTTTTATTGTGTCATCCACACCAAATACATACTTTCCAGTATCTTGACTGATTTCCTCAAAGAATTTCCCTATCAAGCGCTTTTCTTGTATAAACTTCACATTCGCAAGAATCTCAGCAGATAGCTCAATAGCCTGATTGAATCCATTTTCCCCACCATAGGACACATCAACCACATTAAGTATCTTTGTTTGTAGGCGTTGATCAAACATATCAGACTGGCTCAGCTCTGTCTTGAAATCAGCTGACCCAGCAAGTATTAGTCCAGATACATTTGGCTGACTAGTGGCTGGATTAATGAAGAACTGAGTAGCAAGCTCTGCTGTCTTCCTCACATAGTTATGACGTTTCTCCATTCGAAGACGAGCAAATCGCAGAGCTGATTGACCTCCTCTTCCGTGCTTCTTGGGAAGGTCAACAGTGAATTTATGAAGGACTTCTCTGGTGTTGCCACTTAAGGTTCCAAAAAGAGTGCCATTACCGTCCATGACAATGAACCCAAACTTCTCATCTGATTCCAAGAGCTCGCCCAGAGGTTCAGTATGAAACTTGTTGTCACATAGGTACAGAGACGCATTTATTGGCTTAAAAGGTGTAAGGTCAAAGGTGACCTTCTTTTCCTTCCCATCGTCAGTCATTATAGTTCCAGTATAAAGGACCAACCCATTAGGTGGTACCTTATTATACAGCTTAAGCCTCTGTTGGGCAGACGTTATTGCACCAAGGACGGACTGACGATTTACTCTGCTCTTAATATTGGATGCAGTACCATATTCTTCTGCCAACATCCTTGTTATCCGAGATATCTGATCACCAGGAGGTATAATAAGAGAGATCATACTGGTACCGTTTCCTCTTGCAGATTCCATGGCTTTGATTAACTTTTTCATTTTCCATATCTCAATATTCTTGTCATTTTCTTGGCCATCTGCCATTGCAAACTGCTACTACCACAAGCTGAGCTACAAATTAATCTGACCTAGGAGGCATATTGAACACAAATTAGAGTCCACATCGACCATGAATGTAAAATTCAGGAGATAAAAGAAAAACATAATGTAAGACTAGAAACTACAGGTGCGTTCTGAAGTACTTATTTCTGATATTTCAATTACGGACCTTCATTAATGAGCAAAAATATTCACAATCCAGCCTAAACAATCAAAACTAATTAAAACAGATAATACACATTTTTCAGCACCCTTGAGGCTTGAGGTGCATTAGCTGTCCACATGGTATAGTGAGAAAATAGCATTTAGTCATCCAACGGCATTTTTTATGCCATTACGAATTGTGTACACAATAACCTGAAATCTTATTGGTTTATCTTGAGTTGACATGTTCCATATGCCATTGGCTGAGTTCTAGATATATATATAAGCTATTCAGCTATGTCTTCCCGCAAAATTGAAATTGATCAAACACAAATGAGTATATATTAGTTAAACCCAACCAACCCACCCCTCACTACCAAAAAACGAGCGCCATCCCTTGAAATATAGAAGAGGAGTACAACAGGATAATATACGTCTTAAGAATTAGCAGCTACCAAGCCCGTATCGAATTACGAGTACCCTCTATTGTCTTGCCATCATAATACCTTCAAAACTAGCTTCACCTGTGATTTTATAGTGCTGGACTCTTCATGTGGCTCAATACTTCCATGTCAAATGGGTATGATATGTATGTTAATATCACTTACAATCTATTTTGACGGAGACATTTTGGTTGTAAGAGGAGATTTCATACCAATAGAATTCTAACTTTTAAATACTACAACAGTTCATGTAGTAGAGAGGTTTCCTAGTCATGAGCAACTGCCCGAGCAAAGAAATGTAAGTTCAGCAATACAATAAGTAGAAAATCAGAACTCATTTCTCTAGGTTGAAATGTACACCGGGTTTTCAATGTTAAGGACAAAGCACTTCTATAAATCTCTGAAGAAACAACCCTACAACAATAGAGGTACCTCATAAGCAAAGACCAATACAATTATTGCCCGCAGGTAGAAGACAACATAAAATTTCCATGGAATCATCGATAAACAAACTTTTTTCACCACTATCCTTAAGGACAACTAGATGTATAAAAGAAACCTCCTTTTATCAACAGGAGTTATCCAATCAGGTTTTGTTTATCAAAAACTAACCAAAATACTTCCCAATAAAGTTTTTACACTAGCTAAAACTACTTCTCTTTCAATATTCTGCAAACCATAAAACCAGAACAAAAAGAGATTGCCTCCTTCACATATTCATTTGGAAGTCATTACATAAATCGTGAATCTTATTTCAGTGGTCAAAGAAGTGGGAGGAGAACCACGAGGTATCAGGTTCAAATCTCAGCTAGAACAAAAAACAAAAAAATACACTAGGTAATTTTTTTCCATCTGCCTAAGCCTTGGTAGGCAGAGTTATCCGGTACCTATGCTGACAGGAGATTGCAGGTATCTAGTGAAATTCAAGGTGCGTGCTAGCTGGCCGAGATACCACCATCACCAAAATAATAAAAATAAATCGAGAATCTTATTCAACCATAGCTCTAGAAATGATTTCCCACACATATAGTACTATCATCAAGATTGATACAGCAGCAAAATCTACAGTAAATCAACCCACAAATAAGACAATCAATTGAAGATAGTGGGAAGCTAAAATACAAAAAATTCAAGAATCCAAGCAAATCACTTCCTATCAATTATTTTAGAGTGATCCAAGCAATTAATTAGGTTAATAGAATAAACCCCACAATAGAATTAGAAGCTAAACTATGAAAATCCAAGCTAATTTAAAGAGAGAAGAAGAGTACACGTTACCTGTTGGAAGCAGCAGTCGCAGTAGCTCGAGCAAAGCTGGCTGTGGGAAAATTGGGGAAACCCTTTTGAGCTACTATTTATACGCTAGAATAATTTATTTTTAATAAATGGATATTTGTGTAAAGAGCAGTAGCTGGTCCGTAATTTCAAAATACCAAAAAACTGAATATTATTACTGTCAATCTGAAAGTTTACACTCCAGTATATCCGATTTTCACTAAATAAATTATACTACTTAATAAGGTAGTTAAAATTCTAGATAAATCGTAAATACTTAATGTTGTGAACAATTTATTCAAGGTTGACCAATTTTCAGAACGAAATCAAATTAAGTTAACTCGTTTCTAATTAAAGTTGAAATATTTAGAAAATACATGAAATATGTTAGTACTATGATGTTTGACTATAATTATATATTTTTAGTGCATTACTTATTTTATGTTTTAGTGTTTTAATGTTAAACTATATTATATTTATGCTTAATTAAATTTATTTTATGTATTGATATGTTAAAGATGAAATTGAGAATAAAGTAGAAATTTTATACGTATTTTATACTCTAGAAGAATGAAGTTGTAATTATTTAATTTGGGGACAAAAGAAATCAAAAGAAAACAAAGGAAGACAAAAAGAGTTAATGCAAAGAATTGAAAAGAAGGAACAATGAGAAACGTGAAATGCAAAAGTAACGTTAAGCAACGGGGCGACGCAAGCTTTGTGGTTCGCTACAGAGCAGGCGAGGCTCAACACGAGCTGGAGCGTGCTATAGAAGTCGCAAGACACGATATGTAACAAGGGGGTTTTGAATTTTAAAAATCTATTTTGTCACTTATTTGGTTTTGAACTTATTTATTTCGTTTGGGTCTTTTTTCTCTCTCTCTCTCTCTCTCTCTCTCTATATATATATATATATAGTCATTAAACATCAATTTTGAGAGGGAGATTGAGATTGGACAGGGATCCGATCGAAAGAGGCAAGAATACACTAGGAGCAAGGCGGAGAATTCTTCTACGAGTTTTTCATTTCCTTCTTCCTATTTCTATTATTGGTTATGAATTCTAGTATTGTAGTTATGCGTACTATTATGAATAACTAATTTGTTATGTAGGATTTTGATGGAACCCATTGGAGGATGATTTTCATGTTACGTTAATATAGATTTGATGCAGCTTTTTCTCTATTTGTTCAACTACGTTATTATTGTGGTTGGTTGAAGACCTTTTAATTGACTGTGCCTATTTAGTGTGTATTACTCGGGAGAGAGTGCATATTTAGCTAGTTTTTGGACAACATCACTCCTAACGTATATGAGGGATCAATACGGAGGGTTTAAATGTGGGATTAGGGATAACGAAACCTTCACGCGATCTGAGTGAGCCGTACTTAATGCCAGCTAGCGTAATTCAGGAGGATATATCTAGTAAACTGTGGTAGTTACTCGAGGGAGAATTACGACACGTAGAGCGCTCATGATCGGTAGAGAAGAATTAGACAAATTTATAGGAAACGTAGCAGAAAGGATTCCGACAATAAGGGAAATCATAACTCTAGTCCTCCTTAATCTTGTCTCCAATCCTTATCCTTTTTTATTAATAGTTTTACTACTTTCTAGTATTTGTTAGTTAATTAGATAAAAATAAACATTATAATCTTTATAATTAAGAAATTGTTTAGACTTATATTTCTTAGCGATATTGAACAACTGTAGCTGAGCCTTAGTTCTCTGTGAGATTCGACTCCATACTTGTAAACCAAATTATATTTGCAACGACCGTTTAGTTCTTTTTATAAGGCATACTTGCGCGTGATCATACTATAAATTGATACTTTTCTCATATCAAAATGTTAATAAATATAGTTTAAAATATTGATCGAATTTTACTTGCTTTGACTCTGATAAGTAAAATGTGATAAATGTTTTGAAAGCAAAAGATATTAATTTTTCAGTATAAATTGACAAGCTAATTAAGTTAGGTTGTTTTTTTGCTCAGATGCCCAAATATATTTTCTTTCTTTAATGATGTTGTTTTTCTTTTTTCTTTTTGCTAAACTTTAATGATGTTGTTGAGGTAAGTTTGCGGTATCGCGATTATTTCAGCTGGTACCTATAATATTCTACCAAACGCACGTACCAAATAATTTTGGCTGCCAAATATTAATTTTACTGGAATTTGAATCGAAGTCTCTATGAATTTCATCTTACTTCATTGGCCACAAGGACAAAGGGTCCAAATATCATGGAAAAAATAATTAATTGCTGTTTTCTAAAACATTTAATAAACTTGATAAACAAAGTAACTTTATTTCCATGTACTAAGTTTCTAGATATTATACCAACTCTAGCGGATTTGATTTATAGCTAATCCTCCCAAAAGCCCTCACAATTTGATGCCTTTCATTACTTGTAATTGAATGTGACAAGATTCTTTGAGTTTTTACGGGTAAAATTTTACTCGTATTCGAATTTATATGTGTTGGTATAAATATCGCTTATATTCAATATTTACACGTGTTGGTGTATGTTAGTAATCTGTTTCAAGTCAGAAGATCAGAGAAAAAAAAATGTTTGTTCAATAAACAAAACATAAAATAATTTTGAGCTCACAAGTAACTTGTGTGTTCTTAAGGAATTTAACTCCCTCACTGTTGTCCAAGGTTATAGATTAATTCCTCCCAGGATAGACAGAATAACTATTCTGTAATAGCGGTACTACAAATCGCAGAACTTCAGCAAACTTAACAAACAGAGCAAATCACAATTGACACTAATATTTATTTAAAAATAATGCAACAATATAAAAAATAGGAGAAAAGTTTTCAGATTTTCCATGTATAAAAAATGAGGCCAAGCCTCTAAATTTATAGAGAATGAAAGGGTGAGATGTGTAGTCCAAGAGTTGCCTCTTCCATTTTTCATTCACACCCTTTAGGAAAAGCCCAACATTCCCCACATGAACGGAGAATGACCATATATTATAAAAACATGCATAAAAATTGTGTGATTTGCAAGCAAGGATTAATCGCATCTCGATAAGTAAGTTTCCCTTTGAACTTTTCATAGTGAACTTATGTCGGATATACTCGATCAATCGGTAGATATCATATCTTTGAATCGTCGAACTTTGGTTTATATCTAGACAATTATAGTCACGCAATCAACCCTTAACCGTCTTTTGTTCTCATTGTTGTGTTCATTTCAGCCATGAACACCGCCTGGTTTCATAATTGCATAAAGAATTGGCCTTACAGAATCCTACTTGAAGCGACTTACACTTCACACTTAAATAGGTGATTCCTAAACGTGTTATCCCGTAGATACACTATTTGATATAACTTGTACCACACTTAGAAACCATTAAAAAGCCTTAACGCTTGATCCTTGGTACTGAACATTATCTCATCATGAGAATGGACCAAAATTTTATTTGACAATGTTGAACCGTCATGAATGACTTTGTTTGATCTCCTTGAACCTAGATCTTGGGATCTCCAGTCTTTTAGGTAGAGTTACCGCCACAATAACTTGTCCTCGACCATAGTCTCATTCCCTTCGATGATCTCTCAACTATCCCTCTAGTTAGGCCTTTTGTAAGTCCAACACATTATCTCTTGACTTCACGTAGTCAATTATGATAATTCCCCTATAGAGTAGTTGTCTAATAGTTATATGTCTTCGTCGTATACGACAAGATTTTTCGTTATACATAACGCTCCATGCCCTTCCTATTGCCGCTTTACTATCACAATATATGCATATAGGTACCAACAATTTGAACCAAAATGGAATTTCTTTAAGAAATTCCGGAGCCAATTTATCTCTTAACCGGCCTAGTCTACGGCTATAAACTTAACCTCCATTGTAGAGCGGGAAAATCACGTTTATTTTGGATGATTTCCAAGACACCACTCCTCCACCGCTTGTGAGAATATATCCACTAGTGGATTTATAAAAACAGTCAAACAGTAATATAATTTGCATCACTATACCTTTCATTACCGCGGGATACTTATGGTGATGCAAAGCATAATATTGACTATATTTCAAATACCTCAAGACTCATTTGTCATGACAGTTCAATGCGAACTTCCTTATGTTGTAGACTAATACGTCTCTATTTTCTACTGCATATCAGACTATTGACTACACTTAATATACCAATATTATATTATAACAACAACTGAAATGATTGGAACTAGTTGTGATGTAACGACCCAGCCGGTCATTTTGAGAGTATTAACTCCGATCCCCTATTTACTGCTTTCCCCTTATCTTTTTCTGCTTATGTGACTTGCCGGGAGGTTTTGTTTTTGGTTTCGGAGTATTTGGGACACTTAGTCCCTAAAACGGAAGCTTAAGTTTTAGGATTTTGACCATAGTTAGAACTGTGTGAAGATGGCTCTGGAATGGAGTTTCGTCAGTTCCATTAGCTTTGTTGGGTGATTTGGACTTGGGAGCATGTCCGGATTGAGAGTTGGAGGTCTCTAGCTGAATTAGACTTGAAATGGCGAAAGTTGAATTTTTGGGAAGTCTGACCGGAAGTGGACTATTTGATATCGGGGTCGGATTCTGATTCTGGAAGTTGGAGTAGGTCCTTAATATCAATTATGACTTGTGTGCAAAATTTGAGGTCAATCGAACGTGATTTAATAGGTTTCGGCATCAGTTATAGAAGTTTGAAGTTTCAAAGTTCATTAAGTTTGAATTAGTGTGTGATTCGTGTTTTTAGCGTTGTTTGATACAATTTGAAGGATCGACTAAGTTCGTATGATGTATTAGGACTTTTTGGTATGTTTGATTGAGGTACCGGGGGCCTCAGGTGGATTCCAGATGGTTAACATGCTAGTTTTGGACTTGTTGGTGTTGTAGAAAAATATGGTGTCCAGTTGATGGTTTCCTTCTTCGCGTTAGCGAGGGGTGTTTCGCGTTCGTGAAGAAGAACAGGTGAAAGGAGAGGATTTTTACTTCGCATTCGCGAAGTGGGGGACGTGTTCAAAGGTATGTTCAGTGGCGCACCACGAACGCGTGAAGGGTGTCGCGTTCGCGTAGAGGAAGTAAGGCAGCTGGGTCCCCAAGGAATTTGTTCTACGCATTCGTGTAGTAGGCGTCGTGTTCGCGAAGGTGCAGAAGTGGAAAGCGAGAGGTCACTCGCGTTCGCGAAGGAGGAAGTTCTGGTCAGTAATTATTTGTTCAACGCGAACACGAGAGTGAGGCCGCGTTCGCGAAGAAGGTTTCACCTAGGCAGCAATTTATATTTCAAAAATGAGGGTTTTACCATTTTTATCAAAACTTGAGACAAAGAGCTAGGATTTGGACGAGATTTCAAGGGATTTTCAGTGGAAACTATTGAGTAATGATTCTTAACTCGTTTTTGGTTATATTCCTCTAATCTATCGTTAATTTCATCATTTAATTAAGGATTTGAGTTGAGAAAATTTGGGGAAAAGTTGGAAAGTTCCTCAACCAAATTTTTGAGTTTTTATTGGGATTTTCATCTCGGACTTGAGTAATTTTGGTACGAGTGAACTCGTAGGTGAATGAGTACTCGTATTTTATGACTTTGACCCGATTCCAAGACGTGGTCCCCGGTCGGATTTTTGTGGCGATTTTCAAAATTCTTGTTAAAGTCTTGATTTCATTAATTAGGTTAGTTGTATTTATAGTATGCAATTGTTTTTGTCTAGATTTGGGCCATTCGGAGTCGGAAAATCGAGGGAAAGGCGTTCTTATTGATTAATTGAGCTTGACTCGAAGTAAGTGGCGTGCCTAACCTTGTGTGGGGAAAATCCCCTTAGGATTTGGTACTATTGTGATACTTATGTGATATGTGAGTGCTGTGTACGCGAGGTGACGAGTGCGTAGATGGGCTAATTGTTGTAAAATCCAGTTTTCACTGATAGTAGCCTGTTACATCTTAATTGAGTTATACCAGCATGGGTAGTCATCCTGTTTAGTCTAATATCACATGTTTACGTGTCTTAAATGCTTATTTGAACTCTGTGTAGCAGGTTTAGTTGAATTTCTGTTTTTCATTGATTTGTATCAGCCTTAATTGTAGAATTCTTGCTGTTAAATGTTGTTTCCCATCAATTCGAGCTATGTGTTTACTTTTGGGACTACGAGGCGGTACCTCGGGAGATATCCTTGCACATCTACTTTTGGGACTACAAGATGGTATCTCGGGATATCTCCTTGCACATTTACTTTTGGGACTACGATGCGGGATCTCGGGAGCTCCCTATCGTTTATGACATTGTGTTGTGTTGTTATTTCTCCGTGAATTCCTTTTTGTTAAATTCTCAGTCTTTTCACATTATTATATCTTCTGTCTTATTATTATATCCCAGTAGGTCCTGAACCTGACCTCGTCACTACTCTACCGAGGTTAGACTTGGCACTTACTGGTTACCATTGTGGTGTACTCATGCTACTCTTCTGCACATGTTTTGTTTGCAGATCGAGGTGCACTGTTAGCTGAGAGTACTTGCTTTTTCTACGGAGACTTCAAAGTACATCTGCAGCTTCCGCAGATCTCGGAGTCCGCCTTCATTCCTCCTATATTGTTTTATTTCCATATTATCCTTAGACTTTGATGTAAAAGACACTTAGTTATCTCCTAGAAGCTTGCGACTTGTGACTACCGGGTTTTGGGAAATATTGTTATACTCGAGTGTTTTGTTTCTTGTACATGTCGAGTAACGTTTTTATCAATGATATAGTTATTTGTTAAATTCTACTTTCATTTTGATTATTTCGCAAACTGTTAGGATTACCTAGTCGTAGAGATTAGGTGCCGTCACGACATCTTACGGCGGGAGATTTAGATCGTGACAAGTTGGTATCAGAGCTCTAGGTTCATAGGTGTTGTGAGTCACAAGTAGGTTTATTAGAATCTTGCTGATTGGTACAGAGACATCTATACTTATCTTCAGGAGGCTATGGAACTGTTAGGAAAATTACACTTCTTTGATTCCTTGTCGTGCAAAATTGTTGACTTCGAAATTCTAAACTTCTGTCTTCTATTCTCTCACTGATGGTGAGGACACGTGCATGTGGATATGATGACCATGCACCTGCGCCCCCTGCTAGAGCAACGAGAGGTCAGGGCCGGGGTAGAGGCCGAGGACGTCCACGTGGTACATCCAGAGCACCCGCACGAGCTGCTATAGAGGAGCCCCCAGTAGTCCAGCTGGAAGGCAGGCACCTGTTGCTGCACCGGCCCCCCAGGAGACTCTACCCCAATTTTTGAGCATGTTCAGCACCTTGGTTCGGGATGGATTGATTCCACTTGCTCCTGCCACATATCAGGCTGGGGGAGGAGCACAGACTCCCGCCGCCAGTACCCCAGTGCAGCGAGTTCAGGTCGACTAGGTTCCAGAGATCATACCGATGTAACCGATAGCTCCAGTTCAGCCCGAGGTTAGGGGAGAAGTTTCTGAGGCGGAGAAGCTCAGGCTTGAGAGGTACAAGAAGTACCACCCTTCTACTTTTAGTGGCTTGGCGTCAGAGGATGCCCAGGGTTTTCTAAGAAGTGTCACTGTATCCTCAGCACTGGGTGTAACGGGGTCGAGTGGGGTTTCATTTACTACGTTCTGGATTAAAGGAGAAACCTATCAATGGTGAAGTGTTTATGAGTTGGGTAGTCCGGCTGAGGCAGCTTCACTTACATGGACTCAGTTCTCAGATATGTTCTTGAGGGAGTATGTTCCCCAGAGTCTCAGAGATACATGGCGCACAGAGCTTGGGCAGTAACGCCAGGGTTCTATGAGTGTGTCAGAGTATGCGGTTTTCTTAAGTGATTCTGCTAGACATGCACCAGCCTTGGTTGTTACAGTTCGGGAGAGGGTCCGTCGGTTTATCGAGGGGCTCAACCCCAGTATTAAGCTTAGCATGGCCGGGGAGTTGGAGATGGATAATGCATATAAGCAGGTTGTGGGGATTGCTTGGAGATTTAAGGGTATGATTGCTCGGGAGGGAGATGGGAGGGAGGCAAAGAGGTCTCGAGAGTCTGGCACTTATAATGGTACTCGGTCCCCAGCTGCAGCTCATCATGGTAGGGGCTATGTGATTCACCCCGTTCATTCAGCACTTCTAGCCGCTAGTGGTATTCAGGCCCCTTCTAGGCCCTAGGATCCTTATTATGCACCGCTAGTATCTAGTGCACCTCATTCATGGGCTACTTTTAGTGGCCAACCCAACAGACCTGGCCTGAGCCAGCCACAACAGCCATGCCCCCCGAAAACTTATTTTGAGTGTGGCGACACTCACCATATGGTGAGGGATTGCCCTAGACTTATGAGGGGTGCACCTCCACATACTTCTCAGGCACAACATGCTCCACCGAGTCCTCAGGCTATGATTACAGCACCAACTACCATTCCACCTGCTCAGCCAACTCGAGGTGGAGGTCGGGCAGGTAGAGGTCGCCCTAGAGGGGGAGGCCAGGCCAGATATTATTCTCTTCCTACTCATACAAAGGCAGTTGCTTCCGACTCGTACATATATTAAGCTTTTCCTGCTCATAAAGAGGTCGCCCTAGAGGGATGTGTAAGTTTTATTTGATCCAGGCTCTACTTATTCCTATGTGTCTTCTTATTTTGCTCCGTATTTGGGTGTAGCCCGTGATTCTTTGAGTTACTAATTATGTGTCTACACCTGTGGGAGATTCTATTGTTGTGGACCATGTGTATCGATCGTATTTGGTTGTCCTTAGTGGTTTTTAGACCAGGGCCGACTTATTATTGCTCAGTATGGTAGATTTTGATATTATTTTGGGCATGGACTAGTTTTCGCCCCATTATGCTATTCTTGATTGTCACGCCAAGACTGTGACGCTGGATATGCTAGGATTATTATGATTAGAGTGGAGAGGTACCTTAGAGTATACTCCCAACAGAGTTATTTCATTTCTTAAAGCTCAACGAATGGTTGAGAAGGGGTGTGATGCGTATCTAGCTTATGTTAGAGATGTCAATATCGATACCCCTATAGTTGAGTCAGTTCCAGTAGTGAGGGATCATCCAGATGTGTTTTCAACTGATCTTTCGAGCATGCTTCCCTACAGGGATATTGACTTCAGTATTGATTTGTTGCTGGACACTCATCCCATCTCTATTCCTCCATATTGTATGGTCCCTCCTGAGTTGAAAGAATTGAAGGAGCAGTTACAGGAGTTGCTTGATAAGGGCTTCATTCGGCCCAGTGTGTCACCTTGGGGTGCTCTGGTCTTGTTTGTGAATAAAAAGGATGGTTCTATGCGTATGTGCATTGATTAACGCCAGTTGAACAAAGTTACAGTGAAGACCAGGTATCCATTGCCTCGTATTGATGACCTATTTGATCAGTTACAGAGAGCTAGAGTGTTTTCCAAGATTGACTTGTGTTCAAGCTATCATTAGTTGAAGCTTCGGGAGCCATATATCTCGAAGACTTCTTTCAGGACTCGGTATGGTCACTGCCAGTTCTTTGTGATGTCATCTGGGCTGACCAATGCCCCAACAACATTTATGCATTTGATACATAGTGTATTTCAGACCTACCTGGACTCATTCGTCATTGTATTTATTGACGACATTCTTGTGTACTCCCGGACTCGGGAAGATCATGAGCAACACCTGAGGACTGTGCTTCAGACCTTGAGAGAAAAGAAGTTATATGCAAAATTTTCAAAGTGTGAGTTTTGGCTAGACAAAGTGGCATTCTTGGGTCATGTGGTGTCGAGCGATGGGATCAAGGTGGATCCGAAGAAGGTTGAAGTAGTGCAGACTGCAGAGTTGACCCAGACTGTCCTCAGCTACGGAGATCCGGAGTTTTCTTAGTTTGCGGGGTATTACCGTCAATTTGTAGAAGGTTTCTCATCTATTACAACACCTATGACCAGGCTGACCGAGAAGGGTGCTCCATTCAGGTGGACAGAGGAGTGTAAGGAGAGCTTTCAGAAGCTCAAGACAACTTTGACTACAAGCCCAACATTGGTATTGCCTACAGGTTCGGGCTCTTATACTGTATATTGCGATGCGTCGTGGATTGGTCTCGACGCGGTGTTGATGCAGGACAATAAGGTTATTGCCTACACTTCTAGACAGCTGAAGGTGCATGAAAAGAACTATCCTGTCCATAACCTTGAGTTAGCATCTATTTTTCATGCCTTGAA
Source organism: Nicotiana paniculata (assembly GCA_005239505.1). Lineage (NCBI taxonomy): Eukaryota > Viridiplantae > Streptophyta > Magnoliopsida > Solanales > Solanaceae > Nicotiana > Nicotiana paniculata. The sequence goes on along the minus strand of MDKI01097611.1, from coordinate 2,717 downwards.
GATTTGGCGGCACTATTTGTACGGTGTCCCTTGTGAGATCTACACTGATCACCGGAGTTTGCATCATCTGTCCAAATACAAGGATCTTAATTTGCGTCAATGGGGGTGGTTGGAGCTTCTTAAGGATTATGACATCACCATTTTGTACCATCCCAGGAAGGCCAATGTGGTGGCCGATGCCTTGAGTCGCCGGGTGGAGAGTTTGGGGAGATTAGCATATCTAGCAGCAGCAGAGAGGCCATTGGCATTGGATGTTCAGGCCTTAGCCAACCAGTTTGTTAGATCAGATATTTCTGAGCCGAGTCGATTGTTGGCTTGTATGGTATCTCAGTCTTCTCTTTATGATAGTATCAGGGAGCGTCAGTATGATGACCCCCGTCTGCTTGTCCTTAAGGATACGGTTCATCATAGTGATGCTAAGGAGGTCACTATTGGAGATGATGGTGCATTGAGGATGCATGGTAGGCTATGCGTGCCCAATGTAGATGGTTTGCGTGAGTTGATTCTCCAAGAGGCTCACAAATCGCGGAACTTCATTCATCTGGGTTGCCGCAAAGATGTATAAAGACTTGAGGCAGCATTATTGGTGGAGGAGAATGAAAAAGGACATAGTAGAATATGTAGCTCGGTGTCTAAATTGCCAGCAGGTGAAGTATGAGCATCATCAACCAGGTGGATTGCTTCAGAAATTAGAGATTCCGGAGTGGAAATGAGAGTGGATCACTATGGATTTCGTTGTTGGGCTTCCACGGACTCAGCGGAAGTTTGATGCAGATTGGGTGATTTTGGATAGGCTGACCAAGTCAGCTTATTTCATTCCTGTGAAACTACTTATTCTTTCGAGCTGTTTGCTCGAGTTTATATCTACGAGATTGTTAGTCTTGATGGCGTGCCGATATCTATCATCTCTAATCGTGGTACGCAGTTTACATCATGATTCTGGAGAGCCGTACAATATGGGTTAGGTACTCGGGTTGAGTTGAGCACAACATTTCACCCTCAGATGGACGAACATCCCGAACACACTATTAGGGTATTAGAGGATATTCTCCGTGCGTGTGTGATGGAGTTTGGAGGTTCTTGGGATCAGTTCTTGCCACTTGCGGAGTTTGCCTACAACAACAATTATCAGTCGAGCATTCAGATGGTATTGTGCGAGGCTCTGTATGGTAGGCGGTGTCATCCTCCAGTGGGTTGGTTTGAGCCAGGCAAGGCTAGACTATTGCGTATAGACTTGGTTCAGGATGCTGTGGAGAAGGTTAAGGTGATTTAGGATCGACTTCACACAATCCAGTCCATATAGAAGAGTTATGCGAATCGGAAGGTTCGCGATGTTGCATTCATGGTTGGGGAGCGGGTCCCGTTCTAGGTGTCACCCATGAAGGGTGTTATGAGGTTCAGAAAGAAGGGAAAGTTGAGCCCAAGATTTATTGGCCCATTCGAGGTGTTGCGGTGTGTTGGGGAGGTTGCTTATGTGTCTGTCTTTCCTCCCATCTTGGAAGGAGTCCATCCGGTATTTCATGTTTCTATGCTCCGGAAGTATCACGGTGATCCGTCTCATGTGTTTGATTTCAGCTCAGTCCAGTTGGACAAGGATTTATCTTATGTTGAGGAGCCGATGGCTATTTTGGACAGGCCGGTTCAGAATCTGAGGTCAAATAACATTGCTTCCATGAAGGTTCAATGGAGGGATCAGACAGTCGAGGAGGCGACTTGGGAGATCGAGCATGATATGCGCAGCCATTTTCCTCATCATTTCACCACTTTAGGTATTTTTTATGCTCGTTCGAGGATGAATGGTTGTTTTAAGAGGGAGGATGTAACAACCCGGGCCGGTCTTTTTGGGAGTATTAGCCCCTATCCCTTATTATTGCTTTCCCCGTATCTTTTTCTACTTATATGACCTGCCGGGAGGTTTTGTTTTTGATTTCGGAGTGATTTGGGACGCTTAGTCCCTAAAATGGAAGCTTAAGTTCTAAGATTTTGACCGTAGTTGGAACTGTGTGAAGACAACTCAGGAATGGAGTTTTGTTAGTTCCGTTAGCTCCGTTGGGTGATTTGGACTTAGGAGCATGTCTGGATTGTGAATTGGGGGTCTCTAGCTATTAGGATTAAAATGACGAAAGTTGAATTTTTGGGAAGTTTGACTGGAAGTGGACCTTTTGATATTGAGGTCGGATTCTGATTCCAGAAGTTGGAGTAGGTCCATAATGTAAATTATGACTTGTGTGTAAAATTTGAGGTCAATCGGACGTGATTTGATAGGTTTCGACATTTGTTGTAGAAGTTTAAAGTTTCAAAGTTCATTAAGTTTTAATTAGTGTGCAATTCGTGTTTTTAGCATTTTTGATGTGATTTGAAGACTTGACTAAGTTCGTATGATGTTTTAGAACTTGTTGATATGTTTGGTTGAGGTCCCGGGGGCCTCGGGTGGATTCCGGATGGTTAACAGATTAGTTTTGGACTTGTTGGTGTTGCAGAAAAATCTGGTGTCTAGTTGTTGGTTTCCTTCTTCGCTTTCGAGAGGGGAGTTCTGCATTCGCAAAGAGGAGCTGGTGGCAGGAGAGGATTTGTGCTTCACTTTTGTGAAGTGGGGGCCGCGTTCGAAGGTATGTTCAGTGGTGCACCGCGAACGCGTGAAGGGTATCGCGTTCTGATGTGTGGCTAGAATTTGTGATTTTAAGCATTATATCCCTCGCATTTTATGAGCTTTAATG
>ML307050.1:0-40335 GCA_005239505.1 Nicotiana paniculata | reverse complement strand
TTAATATTTATAGCAAAAAATAGTATAAAATTTGGGTGTGGTCAAAAAATAGTTGTTCACAGCTCTGCTAGTCGGGCATCCGTGAGACTTCCATCGTGCCCTTCAATCTGCATGTTTTGAGCTTTGCTGAAGGGTAAGACCAGATTTTACCATCACTTATGCGTCTCGAAAACTGAAGATAGGTCCCTTTTTGATTCCTCATCTCTGGCCAATTTCACATCATCAAATACGTGTATTTTTTATTATAACATGACAATAAATAATCGTTTACGGATTGATGGGACTTTCGAATGATTTCACATGAGTACGAAAAACGTTATCTTATTATTATTCTGGATTCAGCAAACCTGTATGATAGAGAGGTTAAGGTAGGGTACCCATGGAATAGATGGACAAGACAGAAATGCCCCCCCCCCCCCAAACCCACACCCCACCCCACCCCAACCCAAACATTATTCCAATTTTGATAACAAGTCTCTTTCATTGTGGGGTTGGATAAGAGACAAAGCACTTGTTAAACCTATGTCCCATGCATTCCTCGTAGGACCAACTCGATCTCTTAAGTGTTTCACTCACCACATATTTCCATTCACATATCTTCTCTTTCCCTTATGTATATATATATATATATATATATATATATATATATATATTCAAGTCCTAAACACTCCTCAAACAATTTTCCTCTTAACTCAGAGCTATACATAATTGTTACTTAGCTTCCATATATGGCTGCTCTTGCAACTTCATTCTCATCATTAAGAGGTTCGAAGATCAAACCAATGCAAAGATGCTCGAAGCAAGTTAGAGAGCAGAGGGCAAGACTTTACATTATCTGGAGATGTACAGTCCTACTTCTCTGTTGGCAAGACTAGAAATCGGGTCTATGACCAGTGGCGGAGCCAAGATTTATCTACCAACATAAGGTGTCGTATTGGTTCCAAAATCGTTGCAATAGATAGGAAAGCCGTTGCAATAAGCCTAATTGTTGGTAGTGTCATGCATGATTAAGTTCTCGTGATGGGGATTTCAGTAATGGACCAAAATACTCAGATGATTCAGAGTAAGGATCCAATTTATAGCTTTTTGAGGGGTGGTATAGCCCTGACTTTTATGGAGGAGTAGAGACTAAATTACATGTACAATGTAAAATATATACCAAAAGCCGATGAGTGAATAATACTCAAGGAAACTTTTCTTATTTACATTGACAAGGAGCTACAAGCTTTTTTTCCTACATTTTTAATGCTATAATCTAGAACCAATAATGTCCCACTATTTTATAATGGGTTTACTAGGAATAGGTGTGTTTGGTATGAATAATATATTTTTTAATTTTTTCATGTTTGGTCGGCTTAAATGGTTTGGAAAATATTTTTATCATAATCTCATTTTCTTTCAATTTAGGCAAATTAATGTTTTTCCTACCAAAAGGAGGAAAAATATTTTTCAAAACTCTTTTCCAATTTTTCTCACCCACACCAACTCTCACCACCCCACCCCACCACCACCAACTCCCATCAATCCACACCCCCCTCCCACACACACATTTCTTCCTCACACCCCTCCCTTCCGTTGCCCTTACCCGTTTCGTGTCTCAAAGTGTTTGCCTAACCAAATACGAAAAATAAGTAATAATTCACTCATTTTTTTTAAAAAAAAGTATTATTCTTCGTACCAAACACACCCGAGACATTCTACTATAAATGACAAAACAGACACTTATATGAAGTATATGGATAAGTACAAGATAAGGAGAACTTCTAACTTATAGCACCTAATTTCTGTAAAAAGACAAATTATTTAGTCTTGGGATGTTAAAAAAAAAAAATACAAACAAAACTGATCCAACAGATTTTATAACCAACCCCAACTAGTTTGGACTGGAACTAGGAGGTAGTCAAATGATTGATTTATCTTTTAATAATAATATATACACAATTGAGGAACAATTAAATTAACCATACGAGATAAACTAGGATCTTTTAGGAATTTTATTTTGAATAAATAAGAAATTAAAATAGACTAGTAGAATCATAATAACTAATGTTACAATCTCTTAGGGCTATCGTCATCCTATTTTATTTCCTCGCAATCATCCTCTGCATTCTTGCTGCATCTTGTGACTTGAATCTTATGTAATTTAGAGATCGTTGTGTAAGATTCATAGTCCTCCCTAACTTTTTCCTAAGTTCTAATCTTATTTTTTTGTCAAATACATAGGAAGAATCTTGTCTTCTCCTTTCATATATAGTTATACGAATAAACGCAAAAACTGTAATAAACTATAAATTGAAAAAATTTCATTCTTGAAAATAGTCTTACCAATATTGACTAATCATTACTATACATAAAATATTGTTTTACACTGTTAGGTTAGAATGAGACTCTAAGAAAGAAGGAAAATTTGTGCCTCACACTTTTAGATTTCACATTTTCTCTCTCACGGTAATATTGTTTCCCCAGATTTACTTAGCGTTACGAGTGTAACGGAATATAGCTGACTAGATTATTTTAGATTATCTACAAAAAAAAATAAAGTTAACTATGATTAAGCACTAATAATTGTAGTTAGATTAAATAACAAATGTCATTTTTTACCACCAAAGAACGCGGTGCAGTGGATGGGGCTGCTACTCTCTTAACCAAAGGTCTCCAGTTTGAGCCGTGGGTATAAAAAAATCCTTGATCGGGAACGTTTCGCCCCGAATGGAGCCCTACCCGCATTCGGATATAGTAGGGCTCCAATGCGGGTACCAGACACCGGGTGCAAAACTTAAAAGAAATATCTTTTTTTTATTGGCTTGGTGTAAACACCTGGTGCGGGTAAGGTTTTACCGCAATGGAGTTATATGTTAAGCAGAATTTGTGCGTAAGATTTGATGTTCCATGATTAATGCAAATAGATTAATGCTGGTGGAGATGACTGATGTGAGATAAAAGTGAAGAAATCTAAGGCAAAAGAGAGCAAGAAAGGCAACTCAATTTGACCGAAATATCTTAAAAGTAGACACGAATAGTTCAAAATTAAGATATTTAGACCTTGGGCAGACTGTCAGGGCACACTGCGAATTCTTGTATAGATTTGGATTCTTAACAATTCATGCAAAGTTCGGTCATTTAGGATCTTTAAATAAACACTTTATATGAAACTTTTGGAAGTCAATCGAGGTATGTATGCGCAATAACAATCTGGACTCATGACATTAGTTGATCGAAATTTGTGCCAGATGTAGCCCGGTAAAATTAACGTTGTCACTTGTCAGCAGTGACAAATAGGAAAATGGAAAGAAAAACAATACAGTAGGTGAAAATTTCTAAATCGATTCCCATAGGCTATAGCCCTGCATTCCTGATAGATTAAAGCAGCACAAGGCTACATCACTTCCAAGCTGAAACCATAAAGCTAAACTTGACTAAAACATGATGTACTTCTCTATATATAAGCTGTTATTATATACTTGTTCTGTACAGATACTTCAAAATCGAGGTAAGATACTTCAGGTTTGAAATAGCTCTCAACCACCATCACAAAATGGCATAACAAACTTGAATTCAAAAAAAGTTCCTACCAAGAAACTTATTTAATAGATGAGAGATAGCATGGAACTAAAGCAAGCCGTCAATGGTTTTTCTATACTAGTCACGACATATACCACTTGATTCACATACATAACTCGCGGTTGTCACAGAATTCCCATTCATCATCTAGAAGATTCTTGTCATGGATCACCGACTTTACATCCTCAGATGCCTTTTGCTCCTCCTCATGATAGGAAGCCGTATCCATCTTTTCTGGAGCATCCAACAAATCTGCAGGGTCAGCCACCTGATCTGGAACCATACTCTTCAAAGATGAACTAGATGAGGCTAAGATGCAGCTAGTCTGGCTGGAACATAAAGACTTGCTTAGAGGAATACGATCATCAAACTTCTCTTTCAACAACCTCACATCTTGGCATATAACAGAGATTTCGCCTCTGCAAAAGGTTGCATAAATATCAATTGAGTCTTAAAAGATTTACAGTGATTACAGTGGCATAGGATCTGGGTAAAGGAGAAAAACAAAAAAAGAAAGGGCAATACGAAGAGAGAAGTAATGCAAACTATCATCAAAAGTAATTCAAACTATCATCAAAAGTAATGCTCAAACGAATTTTCATTTCTTTGCTTAACAGAATTTTAACCAAAGAAAGAAAGCACGAGGATATTGCATAACAGGCAAGGTATATCAGCGAAATCAGATCATAACACAAGAATAAAAGTTTATTTGGACGGCTGCTTTTCCCCCAACACAAGTTAAATATTAGTTTGCTGTTGAATGTATCAAGTAAAAACCAGCCTGAACCAGACAGCTGTTTTAACTTTTATCTTGGCATGCCACCAATCAAGCACAGTTCGACATTTTTCCAGCAAAAGAATTCCCCGTTAGGAGAGCACAAATATCAAAGGAAATTTTTAAAGAAGACCTAAAGAATTTAAGGAACACTTACTGCAACATATCTACAACACGCCCGCGGTCCACCAGGAAATCCCTCAACTGCGCAACAGACAAACAAGAAGATACAATCACTAAATGATAACTTTTTTCAGAAGACCCATGCAGAGTAAAAATCCATTTAAGTAAACAAGGTTCATTACCTTAGCATTTTCTTCTGACTCTTGCTTCAGAATATTTGACTCTTGCACAACTTTCTCCATAATGATTTCCTGGTCAGTAAGTGCTTTGCGTGCGACCTCTTCCTTGTCTAGTCTTTCTTTCTCAGCAGCTTTCATTACTTTCTCAGCTGCAGCCTTTCGCACCTCAAGTGTCTGATGCATCTACACAAAGGAAACTTCCAATTTCAGGTTAAAGAAGAATATCATACAACTATTCACATCCACCTCTCTTCTATTTGGAGAGAACCACAAGTAAAAGAGAAGCATCTGTGGTTTGGCAGCTTGACATCCATGTGAAAGCTACCACTCAAGTTCATAGAACCAGCAATATGAAAAAGAGAGAAGTTCAGAACAAGGCAAAATAAGGGAAAAGACGTGATCTATCCACTGGACTAATGGAGGCAGAACACCTTTCAATGGTGCCATATCATGATGAAAGCTCCTGCTTAACCACTCTATTCTTCCCTTGTATTTTTTTGGATTTGGTTNNNNGGGGGGGACGCAGGATCGAACTAGATAGAATAACAGAAGCTTTGACAGACAGAGAAGGGTATCACTGAACATCCAAACAGATGTACAAATACAAATGTTAAAACGGAATGTTTAGATTTTGTGTGTTTAACTCATGTCCTCCCAGCTTATCAGAAACAAGTCCAACATGTAAGCTTGTTGTGTCAGTCCAGACCTATATGTTTCAGAAACAATTCAGCATATCCTAGACATCAAGATCTAGTATACCTTATATTGAGGTAAAGTGACAGTTATTTAAGAACAAAAGGCCGTGCTCGTACATTTAAATGCAATATGTGTATGACAAAGGCCATGCATAGTCGCCCTTTAAATGTTGCAGGTATAAATCAAAATAGTAGATTAAAATCGTGTTAGAAGAAAAGGAGAATAAACGGAAAAGAAAATCCAACTCTGAAACACAACAAAGATCATCCGATAAAACTAGCAATTCCTGTCTCACGTACAGCAATTCTGTCTGCACATTCAACTTGTAGAGGTCGCGATGACTGTATAAGATTCTCTCGGCCTATGTTGCTCGGACTCTTCAAAAATGTTGTTGGGTGTGTGTCGGATCCTCCAAATTTAGTGCATTTTTGGAGGATCCGACACGGGTGCAGCAGCACTTTTGGAGAGTCCGAGCAACATAATCTCTCCTTAAGGAGTTTCTTGTACAGCTCCTCACTTTCACAAACAAAGATTAAAACATTCCCTCACCTCATCAAGAACTGCAAGAGATTTATCCCTTTCATCTGCCAAGCCGAGAAGCCGAGATTGAAGCTCTTTAACTTCAGTAGCTAAGATGGCTTTCTCGCCATATACTTCACCAGCATGCTGCAGAAAAAATTGTGCAACGTGGTTGTTAGGTTACGAGTGATGAAAGATCTAAACCATCATATCAAAGGGCCAAAGAAGAGAAAGGCAACCATATTGTTTGCTTCCTTCGCATGTTGTAGCATTTCTTTCAGGTCTTCAACCCTCTGAAGCATATCCAGTCCCCCCTTAGCAGCTTCCTGTTTCGCCTGCTCTGCAACTTCCTCTTGCAGTTCAACTTCTCTCATCAAGCAGATAACAGACTCCACGGCCGAAAACAATGTTTTCTGCACCAAGTTCTAATTATTAGACTTCCAGAAATTTCCCAAGAAAGTTGCTAAACCCCTATTAGACTTCAAAACATATTCCAGGAAAACAGGGCCTTTGCTTAATGCTTATTCTGTTTCTGTTCCAACTTCCATGAATTTCAGATAAGATTGGGATGTATCAGGGCCCTCATATAAAGTAAACACGGAGATGTTTCCAGACATGGTGGACATCTATACAACAGTGACCTGTAAATACAAGCCCAAGCTGATCCCCATGCCAAAGTATTACAAAGCTAAAGAGGACTTGGAACTGACTAACAAATTACAAGGGGTAGGGACGTGCTTGCACAGATTATTTGCATCACAAAGAGATTCTAATCTCAGAAACTACTAAGCAATTGATCAAGCATTCATTATGAACCACTACCTAGTGCTGCCTATCCCAGTGAACTAAACACCTGATAACAGTTTGCTGTAACAGAAAGAACAGCAAGTTGTAAAACTTGATTGATGAACATTCTACATAGATAAGCAGCAACATAAAATTTTCACTGTGATAAGTACAAACAAATATAATCCACAACAGATACCATGAAAAACAACCCTGTATGCACAATTGAACTATGTGTAAGAGGTCTTTTGACTTCCACTTGAAAGCAGCTAATACCCCAACTTCACACAACCAAGGCGTCCAACATCAACACAGACAAGTTATACTAGCAGGATAAAAACTTTTTTTTATGACGATGGTGTTCGGGCCAGCTGACACACCTCGATACTCCACCCGGTACATGCTACCTTCCACCGGCACAAGTACCGGGTGACTCTTCCTACCAAGGCTTAGGCAGATGGGAAGAAATCACCTAGATTTGAACATAATACCACATGGTTCTACCACTTGACTACTAGGCCACACACTAGGGTATAATAACTCATTTGGCACAGTCAATGTTAATCGTCCATATTGTTTGGAAAACGAGTGTGAAAAAGATATATAAAGAGTACCTTGTTACTTTTGGCTTCTGTGATCATATCCTCAAGAAGGTCAATGCTACAGATTTGACCAGATGCAGTGACCACAGGATTTGGCATAGACTCTACTTCATCTACAACCATTTCACCAGCCAAATCATTATTAAATGTAACATTGACGGCATCATTAAGTTCTGCTTTCTCTAGCTCATAGTCACGCGCATCTGGTGCAACCACCAACTCTATACTACTTTCAGAACCACTCAAGGTAGAATTTTGAGCGTTCAAGGAAGCAAGCTGACTCTCAGGATGTTTCATGTCCAGATTGTCTACTGAAGATACTACTATTTTGTGCATAAGTGCAGTACAATCATCAGAAGGTGAGTGGTCAGTCACTTCGAGGGTATTATGCGAAACAACACATTCCGTTGGCTGATAAAGCCGATTGTATGCAAGTTCAGTTCCATCATCTTTTACTTTGAAAGGATTTGCTTCAAGACTTGCAGACTGACTGCGTTCCTCATTTTCGATGAGGGAGGGTCCATACTTCTCATAAACATCATATCTAGGACTATCTTCAGCATTTGACATGGCAGATATAACTTTGCATGACTCATCAGCATTAACTTTGAAATTGGCTTTATCGTACTTCTCCCTGGAGACCGCTGTACCACTTACATTGCCTTCAAGCACTGCACGATCTCCACCAACAGCATCATGATAATGCTGAAGGAATTCGCCATCAGTATCTTCAGGTGTTTGATGATGTCCACAGCTAGCATCATAGAATGACGAGCCATTTTGCAGTTCATCTGAATCCTTTGTGTTGCGAAGAAGAGCAGCATCGGTCTGTGGAGCTCCATTAGCATCTACTGCAGCTGAGGCAGGCAGTATAATATAAACAAAAAAAATACTTCAGTCTGATAAAGCGACTAAAAAAGAACAGAAAGGGCTTCCATTTCGAGAACTCAGGTTTACGTATAAATTAAACCAGAGAAAAGATGGTTGTTTCACCAAAGCTAGGCATCACCTTCAGATGATTTAACAGTAACTCCAGTCTCTCCAGAAGAAGCTGACGGGAGCTTATTTCTTTCAGACAAACAGGGGATAATTTCACTTAGTACTACCTCGACCGCTGTGTCGGGATCCTTACAATGCTCAATAGCAACAGCTCTAAGAATTCGAGAATCAACCTGACCAATCAAGGAAACAGAGTGTTAAAACTGTAGCTATTTTCGGTGCATATTTTGCAACAAATATCAAACTAAACTCAACATAGATAAATGGGAACTATACTCCTGGGGGATGATGTAGCTATTTTTTTTACAACCAATCGAGCAGTTGTAGAAGAAAATACTAACAATAATAGTTGAAAATTTCGTACGAAGAAGAAACATAACATCAACATTCAAATTTGATTGGTTAAATTCTTAAACATACTTAAATTCTAGAAACTTGAGAAAGTTGTATAGGATAGTTATTAGTAGAACAGTGTCAGACATTTTGGATATCCCAAAATAAAATGAGTATCATATAAATTGGAACTAAATGAGGAAAAAGAGAGTAACATTGATCCAATTGTATGATTAAGGATCATAATCTCATTGGAAAACAGACATTTAAAACAAGTTTGGACGTTCATCCCATAAATAACAGAGCCCATTCGATGTCTTCAAATGGCAATTGATGTTTTACATTTTTCTAAAGATAGTGCAGACTGCAGAGCTGAGCACACATGCTAAAATTGTGCCATTTTACTGTAAGCCCAAACAAAAAACAGAGCATATGATGAGTCTTAAACTAAAATAAATATCATCATACCTCTGGGAAAATCTCCTGCAATGCCTTATAAACTTTCTTAAATCCCATCTCCAACAGCTATGGATGTAATTCTGCTTAAAAAGACAACAAAAGGTGTGTAAAGACCACGAAAACGTCAGTACCACTCAAACACACAGATTTCAAAATAACAGAACGCCTTTTAACACAAATAACTGAATTGATAATAAAAAGGCAATAAACAAATAATATTTCAAAATCAGATCAATTGATTACGCATCAGCCATAAAATAGTTCGGTTCTATATAGATCCTCTGCATCCATTCTGCTCAATCACCGCCCATTGTACTCTAGCGTTATAAAATTCTCTAACGCATAGGAAGAATATAAATTTTAAAAGAGAAGAAAAACCCTAACCCTAAGAGACTTACATATTGAAAGGGCAAAGCAATCAAAAGGTCACAATTTCAGATTATTACATATCAAACGTACAAAAAAAACAGATTAAACCCTAAGAGACTATCCTATTAATCAAAAAATAAGAAGGGAAAAAAGTCAAATATCTGAACCTTGTGGAAAATTCAGGGATTTGGGATAGAGCAGCGGCAAAAATATTACATATAGAGGTGGAACGTACCGTAGCCCGTAGGGGAGAATAGAGAGAGTGTGGGAAGGCGAATAGAGCGAGTCCTATTTGTGTTTGTAGTATCCACCTCGATAGGAGTGGCGGAGACCTATGCCGCTAAGGAACTTACATAGGAGGATTTTGTCAATTAAGAATTTATCCGAGGATAATTTTGTACATTTAACTTACGACTCTGGACCTTTGCGTTGTTGACGTGGCGGGGTTTTTGATTGGGTTGATGACCCATTCCATGCATGCTGGGCCCCATTTTATAGCACCCGCTGTGGTCCCATCTGACGCTTTTTTGCTCCTACAAGAGTGCGAAACAACTAACCACGCCGTCGATTTGGAGCTGTGCATAATTCGATAAATCAAAAAATTTGGTATTTGATATTCAATATGATATTTAGTTTAAGTTTTAATAGTTTAGTATTAGGTGTGATATTTGGTATTGAAAATAAAATATCGAAATATCGATATTGTACAGAAATATATATTATATTACACAATACACATATTATTAATTATAATATAAATATAAAATATCTAAAATTCTATTTTTCTTTATTTTATAAGTTCATCGATTAACCCTAAGCAAGTAACAAGACATTTCTAATGATCAAATTTATTTCTTTATGCACAATTTTCTCTCTCTAGGTTGATATTTTCTGGCTTTGTACAAAACTTTTGTCAATAAAAGTTTTTAGTTTTGCACTCTTGAGTGGTTTAATTAAGAATAATAGTTTATGACTATACGCACTAGTTAGTATTCATATCGAATAAACCGAAGTTATCGTACCGAATAAACCGAAACCGAAAGGAGAAAAATCAAACCATATCGAATTTAATTAGGTATGGTGTTGGTATAGCATTTTAAGAAACCGAATACCAAAAATACCGAACCGAAATGTCTAAATACCATACTGTACCAACCAAAAAACACCCCTACATCGATTACGATCCGTGATTAGGATTGTATGGTCATTAGGGTCGTTTGGTACACAGACTAAATTATTTCGGGATTATAATTCCAATACTAATTTATACCAATTGATATATGGGATAAAATAATCTCACATTTAATGGGATAAGGTGGGATAAGATGGTATGGAATTAAATTTATACCTTGTTTGGTTACCGATATAAATTTATCCCAGAATAAATCTATACCTCAAGCCAAATAAAGTATAAAATTTATTCAACATCTTATCACACTTTATAAACGACAACGTTTACCCATCCCAAAAATGTAACGTTAGTTATTAGTCAAATCATCTTTTTCTCGTCTTTTCCCCTATTCCTGAAAAAAGGGAAGAAACTCTCGTAAAAGAAAGAAAAGAATCATCTTTTTCTTGTCTTTCTCAAGGTAAAAGATATTTTCTTAGTCCTCTTGCCACGGTATGACTTAATTTGAAGTAGAAATTGTTAATTTAATATTTTTATTATATTAGTAGTAATTGTAGACAATAAATTGCGTCGAGAAAATTAAAATCAAGACCGAAAAATATTGCAACAATCGTAGTATTTTATTTCGAATATTATGAGTGTACAATCTCTATGAATCCTCTGATTCTTCTTTTCAATATAAATTCAAGGGCCTTTGAGCTTGATCTTGAAATTTAATTTGATTTATCCGTCGCGAACACTTTGATTGTTGCCACAAATTGTATCACGAACAAGTAGCCTTGATCATGAACGCCTTGTATTTTATTTGACTTCGTTCTTGATCTTGAATACTTGAATTGTTTTTCGTTCTTGAGCTTAAACTTGATTTATTGAACTTGAACTTGATTGCTTGAAGCTTGAAACTTGTAGAGAAATTTGCGGTGTTTGATCCACGAGCTCTCTCTTGCTTCTTGTTATAACTTCTGGTCTTCTTTTCTGAGTTATGAAGACCCCTATTTATAGTTGTGGGAGGGAAGAGTTATGATAAGAAAAAATCTTTCCGACCAATCAAATTGAAGTGTGACATGACCGCATTTGATTGGCCAGAATATATCGCTTGCACACGTGGCGCGGTTTCGTTGGCCTTTTGATGTGACTTGGCATGCTTTGTCATTTTGACACGTGGGATGATCCTATTGGCTCTTCCGCTTGACTTGGCGCGCCACGTCATTTGACACGTGGACATCAATTTGGGCCTCTAGGAAGATCTTGGACTTAATGAAGTGGGCTCATCATTTGTAGCCCAATAAAATGGGCTAGCCCAATGGATTAAAACTTATTTATTTAATCCATATATATTAGATTTATATAATTAATCCAATTATATTAGCCCGTAATATTTATTCGGACTAATATATTTAAATATAGTTCAAATTATTTTATTGAATTTAAATTTAATAAATTTTGCATGCCTACAAATGCCCCCTACTTCAAGACTTGTCGATGAATCTTACACTGTAAGGACTAGGCTTGAAGTATTAACTTGGTACTTCATTAAAATTAATAATAATCTATGAAATGTATCTCCTATATCCCGAAATGAGAGCATAATTCCATACATTACGCCATAGAAAATGAATACGTGGAGCGTATGAATTAATTGTCTATCAATAACTTTAGCTGTGATTTTTTTTTTGTCCACTTGACCATTTTACAAAGATACCGAGCTTTTTCAGTAATAAGAAAGGCTATAACAATTCTTATTATAATGGGTATTCTATTGTTCAAATTTAGTTGAGCAATCTCAAAATGTGTGTCCAACAATGTTGTAGCTTTTGTATTATAAAGATAAGATTTCATTCTCTAATTGGACAAGAAAACAAAACCCCACAAACAAGCATGACCAGACACAGTCCAAGTTTAATATGGTTTCTGCAATTTCACCGCCTCAGTGTCCTTGTCCAAGTAGTAGAATAATTCTTTTCACAGTACGAATATTTTTTTGTCTCTAATTACGGCCATCCCACATTGGCAAAGCAACTTAATGTGTTGTCTTGAGAAATATATAAATACGGTATACTCTTCATTCTATTAGCATCACTTTCAGCGTTTGCAAACCACTTTGAGTCTACTTTTGACGATTTGGGAGCATTGACGCGGAGGTAATTTCTTCTTATTTTCTTGTGCTTTCTTTATTCTATTGTCCTTTTTTTTTGTAGGTGAAACAAGACGGATTTGTTCATTTTAACACAATGATCCATGCATGAAGAAGACCATCTTAAGGTGTGAGGGGATGAGTACTCATCCTTGCTCGAATATCGGAGAGATTACTTCTCATGGCCCGACTATCGGAGAGATTACTCTCAATATGGCCCGACTACCAAAGAGATTACTCTCAATGTGGCCCAACTACTGGAGAGATTACTCTCAAAATGACCCGACTACTGGAGAGATTACTCTCAATTTGGTCCGACTACTGGAGAGATTACTCTCAAAATATCCCGATTATCGAAGAGATCACTCTCAATGTGGCCCGACTACTGGAGAGACTACTCTCAAAATGACCCAACTACTGGAGAGATTACTCTCAATGTGGCCCGATTACCGGAGAGACTACTCTCAATGTGGCCCAACTATCGGAGATATTACTCGCGATGCGGTCCGACTATCGGAGGCCATTTCATCCATTCAGACTTTTGTGTTCATTATAATATTCTTGATTTGGATTTTGATGACATGTTTTTTCTCTCTTTTTTGCAGCCCGAAGAGATGGCAAATATCAGAGACTATATCTCACCTTCCTCCAAACTCAGATATCTCATTATCGAGACCGAAGATGGCATAGAACAAACTAAGATTTTTTTCACACCCCACAAGTTGGTCGGTATGCAGCCTTATGGCCTTCTTTGAGGAAATCCCTTTATGTATAAAACTGGACCTTGGAGCACAAGTCAACTTCTAATCCATTGTCCAAGATGTGGTCTCTCCAAGCGCCAATCCATCGCCACGTGAACATTGCTAGCACCTTTCCGAACTTAGGACGTCGCATTATTCAAGGTGAAGTACGTTGGGGAAACACAACAACAATCGAGGGTGAGTATCGTTATATTCCAGGATATTGGGAATGGGCTGAAGACGTACTTGGTGGAAGCCAACAAACCCTGAGTACAACGAAGATTTATGATGTTTTCTATGCCTCACTTTTCACTTATGATCGAAACTCTAACATTTTACAAGCCTCTTGTGAGGCTTGGTGCCCCAAGACGAACACGCTTCTTATATCAGCTGGAGAACTATCTATCTCTATTTGGGACTTACATATCCTTATAGGTCTGCCCATTGCGGGTTCTCCGTATGAAGAAGTGGTATCTGAGACAAGAGAACTTATTGGTTTGGACGAAAAACATATAAGATTTATCTCTCGATCTTGCGAGTATCTATTTGTGGCCTTTAATCATCTTAAGGAAGGTACGGGTGCTAACCAAAATGTCTCATTCAGTAAGTGGACAAATTTTTGGAACAAAACTTTAATATATAAACCTACCCCACTGCGAAAGGAAAAGAAATTTGCGCGTCTAAAGTCTACACATAATCATATCAGAGTTATTCCCGAGACAACGAGGTGGTCGAGTGATCAAGAAGTTATATTCTCCAAGCTTAGGGTGAGATCTGACAAGAAATATGCAACTTATGTAGCAGCATTCTTATCAATTTGGCTATGTGCCTTTGTGTTTCCCAAGGCGGAAAACTTCATTCGTCCCAAGACTTTTAAGATTGTTAGCATGATGGCAGGTGGGCGAAAGATTAGCCTTGCGGTCCCAATTTTGGCGAGTATTTATCATGGTTTGAATAAGATTCCGTGTTCTTCCCAACTTGATCAGGTCAAAGTTTGTTTTCTTATTCATTATGTTTATGGTTGGGTTACACATTACTTCAAAACCCATTATCCATTTGCTAAGGGTTCGTCTGTCCTTTTGATGGTAGCATACTTAGGAAAGGGAGTTGCGAGATACTTTGACGAGAAGGATGCAAGAAAACGCATCCACACTGGGGAGGATATAGTTTGGACGCCAACAATGTTAACCAATTCTCGTCCTTATTAATATGTGGATAACGATGCCCCTCAAGAGTTGGAGTCAAATTACTTCATGAGCTTACGTTTTAATTACCTTCCTTTGAGGTGTGGTAACTCATTCATCATCGAGCCATATAGCCCGCATCGGTTTGGTCTTCAATTTGGGTTTTACCAGAACGTCCCTGGTTTTTTGGAGAATGATATATGTAACGCCTATATAGATGAAGGACTCAGGTTTTGAAGGATTTGCACACTATATCGGTCTATGTCACGCGTGGTTTTTCCCCCAACATGGGATCCTGTGGAGAATTCTTTCTCCACCAATTATATGTCTTGGTGGGAGAAAGCGCATGGAAAGTTTCTCGAGAATAATTTACAAGCTTTGGTAGACAATGTTGGGCTAAAGTATACTACTCCTTTGGGAGGTGAATATCAAGGTGTTGGAAAAACGCTCCCAAAAGTTAAAGAGCCACCCACTTCAATCCCAAAAGTAGTTACACAACATAAGAAAAGGAAGCTTAAATTCTCAAAGGCAGTTTTGAAAGAGGTGGTGTGTACTTCAACGGATATAGAGAAGCACCCTCCAGTTCTTCCATTTAGCACGCAAGTTCCTCAAGATACAAGCCAGAGTACTAATGAAGATCAAAATTGGAAAAGGAAACGGCCTAACCCAGTAGAGATCGTAGAGGTTCCAAGTGTTGATAGTCCCTCAAGAACACATACAACTTGTAACAAGGAGGTAAAAATACAATCACCTTTCCCTTTCTTTTTATTTTTTTAATTGACCAAATAGAAAATATTCACTCTCCTTGAATTTTCCTTAAGCAGTTAAATGCCATTGGGCATCCGGTGGTATCCCCACATGATAAGCCGCAAGTGAGTAATGAATCTATTGGAGGGCCTACATCTAAAGTGAAGTCGTCTTCAAAGGCATCATCTCTTCCTCATGACGAAGCCATAAAAAGACAAACTCCAAATAAGATAACTCGTGTTCCACCAATGACAAATACATCGGTATCTATTTTTGAAGGAAAGAGCATTGTCTTCAATCGCAAAAAGGAATTCATCTTGGGACTTTGGGAGGACATTTGTAATAGACTCTCCAAAACTCGTGCAGAATTGCTTTCATCTTATAGGGAGCAAATTATTCAGATTTTCGAGGATATGAAGAAGACGAATATTTTGGATCTTTCTCCATTAGAGAGTTTACTGGATTCTCTTTTTGAGCTTGCCGCATCATATGACCAAGAGCGATCCAATATGACTGATAAGACGAGTGAAGATGAGAAGCTAGAGCTGATTTCTAAAGCTAAAGAGCGTCTCGAGTCGTTCAAACTTGAAGCAAGTGAGAAAGTCAATAAAGTATCCTCTAGTGAAAAGAAACTGAAGAGAGTTGTGAAGAAGTTGCAGACAGTACAACAAGAGAAGGAGAACCTCGAAGGTGTTATAGAGGCGACTCGAAAGGAGGTTGGAGAGATTCAGGCAAAAGTTTTAGTTTCCGAGACTAAGGTCTCTTCATATGACAATGTAAATTTGCTAACTAATGAAGATTCGGCCAATTTGGAGGAGAAGAAGAAGAAGAAGAACCTGGAGACTAGCTATCAAGAATTGATCAACTACAAGTTTTGTTTAGATCAAGTTATTATCATTATCTTCCCTTTTATATTTATGTTAGATTGACATAGTGGATATTTATTTCATCTTAAATAAGATTGCTTCTCTTTTGCTTTACATTGCCCGAAATTTATCTTGGTCGCATAATTTTCAGCTTTACGCACTCGTAACGAAAGATTCATATCTTGTCGTAGGAGAGTCCAAATAATGAACCGTTTGATTTCTCGAAAATTAGACTTCAATATCTAAAGCATATCCAAAACTTAGAATTAAACACGTTCAGAATCGACCCAGATAATATTTTCAAACCAACTTTAGATTTCACCACGTCGAAAATTTTAGATTTGCACAGTCTTTCTAAAAAATCATATCTTGGTGTAGAAAAGTCAAAATCACGAACTGTCTGATTTTTTAAACCTTAACTTGCACATCTATGACATATACAAAATGCAAAATCTAATTCCTTAAGGGTGGAATCAGATATTGGTTCGAAATCAATATTAAATTCTGACGCGGCGACGATTTCAGATTTGCGCAACTTCACCAAAACTTTTATATGTTGATGTAGGAATGCCGAAATCATGAATCGTCTTATCTATTGGAAACTTAACTTTTAAATATATAACATATCCAAAATACAAGATTTGATGCCTTAAGTATAGTTTCAAATAATATTTTGAAGTTAATACTAAATTCTGCCACGGTGACGGTTTCAGATTTGCACAACTTCACCAAAACTTTTGTATCTTGCTGTAAGAGCGTCGAAATTACAAAACGTTTGATCTATTGAAAACTTAACTTCCAAATATATAACATATCGTAAATTCAATGTTTAATTCCGTAAGGATAGTTTCAGATAATATTTTGAAGTCAATAATAAATCCTGCCACGGTGACAATTTCAGATTTGCACGACTTCACCAAAACTTTTGTATCTTGTTGTAGGAACGTCGAAATCACAAAAAGTTTGTCCTATTGGAAACTTAACTTCCAAATATATAACATATCCAAAATTAAATATTTAATGCCTTAAGGTAGTTTCAGATAATATTTCAAAATCAACTTTGGTTTCCGATATGCCGATAGTTCCAAATTAGCACGACTTCACCAAAATACTTGTATCTTGGTGTGGAAACCTTGGGATTGTAAGACCTTTTTAATTGTCAAAAACTGAAATTCAATAGCTTCATTCTCACCAAATATCTTGGGTTCAAGTCTCACTAAATTTTGAAATATTATGAAAGCATACCAAAATAACTTGAAGGTTTGGCAAACGTGAAGGCATAATGGATCTCCGGACTTCAATGCAAATGCTTGGCAACCTCCTAAAAGATATTAATAATTTCATTGAAGACACCATTTTACCATAGCGGCTTGCCCCCTTTAAATTAAATGGGACCCAAAGTTTGACAGAAGAATGGTATCCCAGCTCGATTTTCAAATACTGATTGAATGATTATATTCCATCGTACTTCATTCAGACAACGATTGGGGGATTATGTATCTTTTGAACTTATGCGACTGAAATCAGAATGAAACTCTAATCTGCCTACGTACCTCGTTGAAGAGAATCAAGTCATATCGTAGTTCAGAATGGGTAGATTTTTTTTTTTTATGTCCTAACTTTTGCCTAGGCCGCCTCTTTCGAGGTTTTCAACCTAGCGGACCTTTTATTTTCCTTTTTTTTTGTCCTAACTTTTTTCTAGGCCGCCCCTTTCGAGGTTTTCAACCTAGCAGACTTTTTTTGTGTGGGCTGTACACAGTTTAGGCTCATGCATCAAGGAGCGTTACAACTTCAAGGATAATACTTCTTCAGAAACTTGTCATTGATAGGGCCGATTCTCATGCCATATGAATCAACTAGCTTGTAAGCCCCACTTGAATAAGCTTCTTGCACGACATATGGCCTATCCCATTCTTAAGTAAACTTCCTTACAGGTTTATGGGAAGTGATAATGGGTCTTCTTATTGCAAGGACTTGATCTCCTACTTGAAAGGATCTCGGACGAACTCTTTTATTGAAGGCGCGAGACAATCTAGCTTGATAACATTCAAGACTCTGTTGAGCTTCCAACCTCTTCTCGTCAAGAGCCTCCAACTCTGCTAATCGAAGTCGAACATTTTCTTCATCAGTGATCCCTTCTTGAATAGCTAGTCGTAATGAAGGTATTTGACGCTCAAGTGGCAAGACGGATTCGACTCCATAAACGAGTGAATACGGAGTTTCTTGTGTTGGCGTGCGGTGAGTCGTCCTATATGCCCATAGAGCTTCTTCCATACGGTCATTCCAATCTCGTTTGGATTTGGAGATGGCTTTCTTCAGCATGTTGCATAGAGTTTTGTTGAATGCCTCAGCTAGACCATTGGCGGCACCATTGTGCATTGAAGAGTTACGTTGCTTAAAGCCAAAGAGATCACAAATCTTGTTCATCAACCTATTATCGAATGGCTTTCCATTATCCGTTATTATGTAACTAGAAATGCCAAAGCGATAGATTATGTTTACTCGGATGAAACTCGCAACATTTTCCTTCTTTACCTCCTTAAAAGCAACAACTTCGTCCCATTTTGAGAAGTAGTCAGTTGCAGCCAAGATGTATAAGTGCCCACCAGAAGACTTTGGCAGTGGTCCCACAACATCCAATCCCCAAGCTTCAAACGCCCAGTATGCAACAGTCGGGTGCAACACTTCAGGAGGTTGATGAATAAAATTCGCATGGAATTGACAAGCCTTGCATCTTCGAGCGTAGTCCAAGCAATCTTTAACCCTCGTTGGACAATAATATCCCATCCTTTTTATATGTAAGTGGAGCTTTGGTCCAGACTGGTGCGACCCACATACCCCTGAATGTGCCTCTTGCAAAGCTTGGAGTGCTTCTTCTTCCCCTAAGCATCACAAGAGTACTCCCTAAAATGACCTTCTGTATAGAGTATCTTTGTAGTAAAGGAAGCGAGGTGCACGACGACGAATTTCAGTCCTTCTCCTCGGATTTTATGGAAGTATCCCATAGCATAATTAGTCAATAATGGGTTGTCGCCATTCTTCTTTCTCAACTTCAGAAACAGCGATGAGATGCTTGAGTTCCTTTTCTTCACCTTCAGCCTCATTCGGTGGCGGTACTACCCATTTTTGGCAGACAGTAACTTGCGCTTGATCAGGCAGGGTTAATGATGAAGCTAGGGCAGCTAAAGCGTCAGCCTTCTTATTTTCTTTACTTGGCACATGTTGAATAGTCACATCACGGATCCACCCAATTAAATTTTTAGCGTAATCATGATAAGGGCGTAGTTCGGGCTTCTTAACCTCGTAGCTACCCAAAAGCTGATTGACCACTAACTGGGAGTCACCAAAGACTTGCAATTGCAATTGCTTCATATCAACGGCCATTTCAAGCCCAAGTATTAATGTTTTATACTCAACAACATTGTTGGAGCAGAGTTGTGTCAAGGTGAAGGAGTATGGCAATACTTCACCTTGGGAAGTGACAAATACTACGCCAGCACCGGCTCCTCCACGATGCGCAGCACCATCAAAGTACATCTTCCATGGAGGTTGAACTTCAACGACCATTGCATCTTCATCGGGTAGTTCATCAATTAGCTCCCAGTCATCAGGTATCGGATGATCTGCCAAGAAGTCTGCCAATGCTTGTCCTTTTACAACCTTTTGAGGGATGTACAAAATCTCGAATTGTTGAAATTGGAGATACCATCTCGCTAGTCGATCACTAAGAACAGGCTTTGACATCACAAACTTGATGGGATTTTCTTTGGAAACAAGACGGACAACATGAGCTTGAAAGTAGTGCTTCAACTTTTGAATTGAGAACACTAGCGCCAAACATAGCTTTTCAATTGGCGAATAATTCAGCTCATTTGGTGTCATCATCCTGCTCAAGTAGTAAAGGGAGTTTTATTCCCCCTTACTATTTTCTTGGGCCAACAGTGCTCCAACAGACCTTTCTTGCACCGCAATGTATAGTATCAATGGCTTTCCAGGTATACGAGCTGCTAAAACTGGAGGCTTCATCAAGTAGGCTTTGATACTTTCGAAGGCGTTGCTACAAGCTTGGTCCCACTTGAAAGGAACACCTTTATTCATGAGGTGACTAAATGGTTGGCACCTTCCATCTAGGTTCGATATGAATCTCCTAAGGTATGCTAGATTTTCTTGCAGACTTTTCAATTCATGAATATCCCGAGGCTCAGGCATTTTCAAAATAGCATCCACTTTGGCTTGATCAATTTCGATCCCTCGATGTCGGACAATGAAACCAAGGAACTTTCCAGAAGTAACTCCAAAGGCACATTTCAATGGGTTCATCCTAAGTTGGTACCTCCGGAGCAACTCAAATACCATTCTCAAGTCTTTCAAGTGGTCGCCCTTCTTTCTTGATTTTACCACCAAGTCGTCAACATAGCATTCGACATTCTTTTGGAAAATATGGTCGAAAATATTCTGCATATCCCTTTGGTAAGTAGCACCAGCGTTCTTCAAGCCAAAAGGCATCACCTTGTAACAATAAATACCCTTGGGGTGCGAAATGCAGTAAGCTCTTCATCTTTTAGTGCCATGCGAATTTGATTATAGCCCAATGAACCGTCCATGAAAGACATTGCCTCGTAACCAGTAGTAGCATCGATCATCAGCTCTGGAATAAGAAGCGGGAATTCATCTTTGGGACATGCATTGTTGAGATCCCTGAAGTCAACACATACTCGAATCTGGCCATTCTTCTTCCTTACAGGGACAATACTTGAAACCCATGTTAGGTATTTAACTTCCCGAATAAATCCAGCTTCAATGAGTTTTTTAACTTCGGTTTCAATCAGGGGAACCAAGTCCGGCCTAAAGCGCCTTTGAGTTTGCTTAACAGGACGAGCATCATTCTTGACCGCAAGGTGATGGACTGCCACTTTAGGGTCCAAGCCAGGCATCTCTTTGTAACTCCAAGCAAATACATCCCTAAACTCCTTGAGTAACTCAATATAAGTGCTTTCTTCATCAACTCCTAGTAAAGCACTTAGGTAGGTGGGTCTTGGTTCTTCATCAGTGCCAAGGTTAACTTCTTTTAAAGCATCAATTGTTACATTCACCCCTTCTTTAAGTTCTAGGGGAGCATCTTTCGCATCTTCATCTTCTTGAGGGTCCCCATCGTTGACAGATATGTGATAACACGGTGGAACATCCTCCAATTCTGCATTATACTCCATGGAAGATGGAACACTATTCTCGCCTTATGTAGTGACATGATACGAAGAACCCACACTTTCTTCGTCGTCATCACGTTCTTTAGTGTAGACCCACAGTGTATGGCTTCACCTTCAGTATTTCATCACAAGAAACCATGACTTCTGTTTGTCACCTCATTCTAGAAAGAACCAAACTTTGGAAATCTTTAGAAATCCTCTGAATTTTGGGCAAAGCGGGTGTTCTTGTATTTCGATAATTTCTCTGGAACTTATTCCCCTTCTTTAATGGGACCAATATCTCAAATACGGAAGTTCTCACAGTTGATTTCCCAAGTCTGTCAAAAATAGAAGGCATGTTAGAAGCGGCAGATTCATTTTCTACAGTGATGTGATTGCTACTCGCCCTTCTAACAGAGATGCGCACTGGTGACGGTTGCTTGTATCCCAAACCTTCACGTGGTTGTCTCGTTGCAGCTTCTGATGGGAGCTTTCCTAACTTTGAAGGCTCATCGGGATTGTATCCAGCTTTCGCAAATAACTTGTAAGCCTTAGGATCAAAACCTTCATCTGTTCGCTTTGTAGGGAGTGTCACATTCTGCAAATGATTTTGAGCTACAAACCCTGCAAGCGGCTTTGAGGACAACTTTACTGCCTCAGTTCGTTTTACCGGAAGAGTTAACTCCTTTAGTGTGTTGGTTTGGAGATTAGATGATTCTCTCTCGTCTTTATTCCTTTTAGGGACGTATTGGAGCTTAGGACTTACTTTCTTGGCATGAGATGCAATATCCCCTCTATGAGATTTATTCACGTTGGGTTGTACCTCCTCAGTAACAGCTTTGGCTTTACCAATAGTTAGCTCAACTCTTTTTTAGCTATGGGCTCGTCATTGTTGCTTTTTATGCCATCATCAACTTTTAGCTCCTTCACAATGTGGTTCTTCAAGTAGAACTTTGCATCACCGAAGTGTGACTCTGCCTCGGTGAATGGCGCATCATCGGCAACTATCGTCTTCTCGACTCCACCCTCGTAGTATTTTAAATATTTATGGTAGGTAGACGGAACTGCCTTATTCTTATGTATCCAAGGCCTTCCAAGCAAGACATTGTATGAAGTCTTCGCATCGATCACATGCATCCATGCACTTGATTGCATATCT
This sequence comes from Nicotiana paniculata, assembly GCA_005239505.1. Lineage (NCBI taxonomy): Eukaryota > Viridiplantae > Streptophyta > Magnoliopsida > Solanales > Solanaceae > Nicotiana > Nicotiana paniculata. The sequence continues at coordinate 17,789 of ML307050.1, read as the reverse complement.
TTAATGGTGATTCCCAGTCTGATCGTGCCTATGGCTCTTTGCCCCCCTTGGTTGAATCCTTGGATCATCACACGACTTTCTGAGAGTTCGTTCATGGGAATACCAAGTTGTTTCACAGTGTGAATTGGCAAAATGTTCACTGAGGATCCTCCATCAATGAAAATTTGGTTTACCCTTTCATCACGCATATAGCCAACCAGGTATAATGGGCGGTTATGAGGAGTGTCACCTAGAAGAAGATCGTCATTTGTGAATGTGACTTTTTCCTCACAAGCATTAACTTATTGACGAGTGGACTCGATGAGCTTTTCCGAAGATGGTGCCAATGGTAGATCATCACTCTCTTCTTTCCCTTCGTCAGTATGGCAACAAGAGGCATCAATACCCCCATGGGGAATCTTCGTGCGGAACCAACTTGGTACAAACTCCTCCAAGGTCACTGGATGTCGTGGCTTTTGAGGGTGGTGCACCTCCACCTTCGCTTTCTTTAAGTTCTTAACTGGGTTCCATCTCCCTAGTCTTCTTACTACCATTTTTCTTGTTGGTTGTTCTACTGATTCTTTTCGTGGGTTCTTTTTGTGGCGCCTACGACAAGTCACCAACATCTAACCTCCATCGTCTTCAACTTTGTGGTTTTCTAGTAATTCTTCATCTTTCCTTCCTTTAAAACCACATAATTCATCCGGACTGAATGATCCAAAGGTGATAGAAACTTGGTTCGTGCTTGCCTTCTCATCTTCAAGCACGATTTTCTTTTCGCGAGCCAAGTCCATAACTTTGTCCTTGAAGACAAAGCACTTCTCTAGAGAATGGCTCACGAGTCGATGATACTTGCAGTAATTTGGGTCATTTGTTCTCCCAGCTTCATTTGGTCGCTTCATCTCCGAAAGCTCAATGAGATTTAACTCGAGGAGTTCTTCAAAAATAGTCGGCACATCAGAATCCAGAAATGGGTACTCTTTCTCTTGCATTTCTCTTAGAGTCAACTTTCCACTTGGATTGTCTTGAAACGGAGTGGATCTCGTACTATGCTTCTTGCTCACTTTCACCGCGAACCTCGCAGGTGATGTGTTGACATTCATAGCTTCTTTATTTTCGGATCTTGGTACAAATTTGCTCCATTTTATGACTTCTTGCTTATCGTTCCCTTTGTGAGGTTCATAGATGGGCAACCTTTCATTTCCGGCGGCGGCCATGCTCAACTCCATGTCATGGGCACGAGTTGCAAGTTCTTCAAATGTGCTAGGCTTGATACCTTGCAAGATGTAACGCAATACCCAATGCATACCTTGGATGCACATCTCTATGCCAGAGGCTTCACTAAGCCTGTCATTACATTTGAGGCTTGCATTCCTCCAACGATTGATAAAGTCGACAATTGGTTCACTCTTTCGTTGATGAGTATTTGTGAGTTCTATCATACTCACAGTACGTCTCGTGCTATAAAGCGATTGAGGAATTCTTGCTCTAGTTGATCCCAACTATCAATAGATCCAGCCTCGAGGTCCGTGTACCAATCAAAAGCATTTCTTTTTAATGAACGAACAAACTGCTTGACGAGGTAATCTCCATAAGTTCCAGCATTGTTGCATGTCTCAACAAAGTGCGCCACATGTTGCTTTGGATTGCCTTTTCCATCAAACTGTTAAAATTTTGGAGGTTGATAGCCAGCATGCATCTTCAACATATCAATCCTTGCAGTGTACGGCTTCGCGTATGTAAGAGAAGACTTGGTAGCAACTTCGTACTTGCTTTTGATAGTTCCTTCGATGAACTCCTTCAGTTGATCAATTGGAATCATCCCTTTAGACGAGATAGGGATAGCCTTATTGGATGCAACTTGTCTTGGGGGAGGATCAATCTCTTGAACTTCTGGGAGCTTGTCAAGTGCATGAATAGATTCTTCTTCCATCAAGATTCCCACCCTGTCTGTTAGCTTGTCAATTCTAGCATCTTGATTTTTCATGCATTTGGTTAAGCTAGCGATTGCTTCCGTCAGGTTTGCCAACTGCTCCTCCACAAATGAAGTGTTTGTCACCATGGCTTGCATGATTGTTGTGGACGATGGAGAGTAGCACGGATTTTCACACAGATTGATCCTTGATTGGCTCGTGCTCTGTGGGGTAAGTGGGGAGGATCCATCACTTGAAGTGTCATCATCTTCCTTCAAAGAAGAGTGCTTGGATTCGGAGAGGTCAAGTAGAGCAAGAGTCTCTTAATCTTATCAGCAATATCGCTTTCTCTTCCGGGTGCGTTTGTGGAAGATCTTGCTCCTTTTGAGGATGAAGATCCCAAAACAGGGGTAGATGCGGACGACACTTGGGGTGCTTGTTGTCCTAACGAGCTTGCTTTGCTCCTCGTGACTGGCCCAAAGCTTCCAAAGGTAACTTCGACTATGTTTTTCACATCAGCATAGAATATGGAATTAGCAGCCTTGGCGGAAGATGAACTAGAGTTGATTTTCTTGGAAGCCATTTCTTTGTTCTTGAAATTTGTTGATTGAAAAGCTGAGATGAGAGGTAGAGATTGTCCCACTGGGCATGCCAGAATTTGTAGACAATAAATTGCATCGAGAAAATTAAAATCAAGACCGAAAAATATTGCAACAATCGTAGTATTTTATTTTGAATATTATGACTGTACAATCTATATGAATCCTCTGATTCTTCTTTTCAATATAAATTCAAGGGCCTTTGAGCTTGATCTTGAAATTTAATTTGATTTATCCGTCGCGAACACTTTGATTGTTGCCACGAATTGTATCACGAACAAGTAGCCTTGATCTTGAACGCCTTGTATTTTATTTGACTTCGTTCTTGATCGTGAATACTTGAATTGTTCTTCGTTCTTGAGCTTAAACTTGCTTTCTTGAACTTGAACTTGATTGCTTGAAGCTTGAAACTTGTAGAGAAATTTGCGGTGTTTGATCCACGAGCTCTCTCTTGCTTCTTGTTATAACTTCTGGTCTTCTTTTCTGAGTTATGAAGACCCTATTTATAGTTGTGGGAGGGAAGAGTTGTGATAAGAACAAACTTTTTCCGACCAATCAAATTGAAGTGTGACATGACCGCATTTGATTGGCCAGAACATATCGCTTGCACACGTGGCGCGATTTCATTGGCCTTTTGATGTGACTTGGCATGCTTTGTCATTTTGACACGTGGTACGATCCTATTGGCTCTTCCGCTTGACTTGGCGCGCCACGTCATTTGACACGTGGACATCAATTTGGGCCTCTAGGAAGATCTTGGACTTAATGAAGTGGGCTCATCATTTATAGCTCAATTAAATTGGCTAGCCCAATGGATTAAGACTTATTTATTTAATTCATATATATTAGACTTATATAATTAATCCAATTATATTAGCCCGTAATATTTATTCGGACTAATATATTTAAATATAATCCAAATTATTTTATTGAATTTAAATTTAATAAATTTTGCATGCTACAGTGACAATAATATTTCCTTTAATTTATGTTTCAGTGTTTAATTGGATACGAAATTTTAAAAATAAAGAAAAAAATTTTAAACGCATTTACTCAAAATCTAAACTTGGCTGTCTGTAGCGGAAAAAACACGCAAAAGCGGACAGTTTATCCATACAAAAATACCAAATATGTATTCTGCCACCGTACTTAGGAGAGAAGTGTAACAAATAAGTCACACGAGATTACAGTGGGGATGTAGCTCAGATGGTAGAGCGCTCGCTTAGCATGCGAGAGGCACGGGGATCGATACCCCGCATCTCCAAAATAGACATTTTTAAAATTTACACTTTTTACCTTCACTTATCACACAACTAAATCTTTGCTGGAGAAAATAACAGTATCAAATAGTGTAAAAAATAAATGAAAAAATAGTGCTGTATATTACAGGTGAAACTGCAACAATTTACATTGCCTGATTAACTGAAAATGACTACAAAAATTTTTATACAGACTACAGCTGCATGGTTCAGTTTATCCTTCGTAAACCACATGTTAGTGCTAGAGAAAGGCCTCTCCCCGTTATCTTACTTCTTTTGCGTCCGCCCTTGCTTTGCTTGCCCTCCCTGACAAGTTGAATAAATTGTATGGCAAGTTAGCTGTAGCAAGTAATCAGACACCGGTGGATCAATTCCGTTGCACGGAGCCAAGAATTCTAACAAGGAGATGCAAAATGTCACATTTAGGATTCAAACTTGCAACCTAAAGCAACTTTTGAGCCACCTTTGCTGCTAAATTAGAAGCTTCCCTTATGTCAAGCGCATTAAGAAATACACATATATACACACACAAAAAAAATGCTTTTACCCAATTTGCACAGTATTATTTTCTAACAAAGGGGATTCAATTAAACTCCTTTCAAGCCATGCAGCCCCGCCCTGCTGTTGAAGAGTTCCTAAGTTATGTATGTGCATTCCATTAAGAAGAATCCAAAGTTGCAATACCATGCCAAATTTGGCGCTCAAGCAGCATTCAAATTACCCTATTTGAAAAGCCTATATTGATATCCGATGACCAAATGTCACCTTTACCACCTTTTCTATTTCTGTCATTGGATTTATTATAAAGAACAAAAATATTCTGAAGACAAATAATCCAAGCAATATGCTGAATCAGAAATATACCCTTTTCACTGGTTACTATTGATATCTAATGTCTGGTAACTATGAAATTATACACTACCTGACAAAAGACCCTCTGTCTCTATCAGCTTCTATCACAACACATAGAATGGTAAACAATTTGGTCATCAAAGGCAAATCAGCATATCTTTACTTAATTTATCAAAAGAAAAAAGCAAATTAGTATCTTCCCACCGCCTATATGCTTGAGCACTGTACCAAAGAAGTAAAAGTTCTACTATCTCTGATATTCATTATACTGAAGCACAAACAGAAAGGAGAACCAAGAAATTGCCTCTTAAATGATCCTTAAATTGTCCCCTTAGAAAAAGATAGAAAGCAAAAAATTTATGACATTACATCACACACCTGTAATAGATTTTGTGACAAATTTTGTTCCACCTCATCATAACTTACAAGACAACAACAACTATGCCACAGTCCCAAACAACCAGCAAACTCCAAAGAAAAGGAAATGGGGAGAGGCCTTTCCCAGGCACCTAAATGAATCCTCATTCCTTTCATTTAGCTCAACTCATATCATCATAATTACCAAAATAAAATAAAGTACAAGTAAAAAAAAAGATCAATATGTGTGTGTGTGTGTAAAATAGTAATAATAATGATGATAATAATAATAGTAGAAGTTCTCTACCAAAACTTACAAAAGCGTGAAATTTTGTGCAGCAATAACCAGCATAATCCAAAGAAAAGGAAATAAATGCTTTTTCCATACATCATTCTTGTTTAGACATCAAAGAATGCAACACTGAGAATTTGACTTATGATATTATAGCAGTATAGTTTTATCTTAGACCATGCAAATTGAATAACAGAACACAGACACTAATGTGATAGAGATCTGACATAGTTTTCCCAACATGCAATAACACTTCATCTCTACATAGGAGATTGTTTGAGACTTACTGAAGCCTTTTGACCTGTCACTTTCCTAGCAGGAGGCGCTCGAGCAAAGGATGAAGCAGCAGCTACAGCAGCTACACGTATTCTGAAGTACAGATTGTACGAAAAAGAGAAAGTTAACAACTTAGAACCATACAGCAATGCCACTAGTGATCATTATAACAGTGAACAATATTTATCACCACAAAAACAGACAATTTAGAAAGTAAAGTATGGCAGTTGAGACCTTTTGTGAACATCAACATATACGTCAGTCTCATCGACGATTTCCTCCTGCATCCATGAAGAATCCAGTCAAAGGTAGAATGTGGTTTCAGATATTGAAAATGATAACAGTTGGAGAAAAAGGCTTCAGCATGTCTAATTGGATAGTGAAAATTCTTTTTTTATTTATAAAAAGGTAAAGTTACATAATGACAACTCATGATATTTAATCCATTTTAGAGGTGGGAACACGATGCATTTAATCCATACCGATTGGAAAGATATATTACCTGCAGGAGTTCTTCAAAAACATCTTCTAGCGTAATGATGCCAATGACTTCCCCCTCTTCAATATCTTCTGGTAGATATGTTGATTTATACGTTGCTACACTATTTTGATGCAAAGAGGGTAATTTAGCTTCTTGATTCTGCATTGAGATCTTATCAACATTTATAATTATGGTGTCTGATTTTTCATCATGCGTGCACAGTAATGGCGTAGTTAACTGTGAGTCCCCATTACAAAATTTGTTTCCTCTACCATTTTCAACAGCTGGATCAGAAGCAAGGCTGTAGCTTTTCTTGCTTACTTTCACTACAGCTGCCATATGACTGCTCCCCTTTTGAAATTCGTTGAGAATATCATACAAAGGCAAATCTGCTGGTACCCTGAAAATTTTATGTGTGAGAATTGATATTTCTCAGCTACCCCACATCAAAAATCAACAGATAATGTACCTAGGCATTCTCCTGATGGAAACAGCACTAACGGGGGTCTCTGTCTCTGCACGCACCGTGAGAAGACTTTTTACCTGCATCCCGTAGAAGCAAAAAGGAAAGACGATTCTTTATTATTAAATCACCAACAGATATAGAGAATGAAATATTATGAGATCTGAATTCACACAAACCAGTAGAAGTCCAATAATGTTCTTCGGATGTCCAGAGTAAACAGGAACACGGCTATGACCTCGTGCTAGGATTTTCCCAATTGCTTCCCTGAATAAGAGGAGCTTCTTAGATTAAAAAAATCCACATGTACCTCCTCAGGCAAAGAATTCCTTGCCGCAAATTCTTTTTTCTTTTTTTTTTNTTTTGTTGGGTGTGGGGGGGGGGGGGGGGGGGGGGGGGTAGTTCAAGCTTCAATTTGTACCTCCAAGAAAGTGATTGTAGTTTCTTAAGCACCTTGAGTGATCTCTATTATATTTATAATCCTTTTGAACTTCAGTTATAGCTTTGGGGTTCATGCAAAGCAGAATATTCAGTCGCTCTCTCTCTAGAAGAATAAAATTGCTTCTACGTATGGATCTCTAAGTTTTCAAGCATTTGGACAATAAATGCAGAATTTAGCAGCAAAGGAAGTGAAACAGCATGCTTGAATTCCTTGTCAATGTACAATTTAAGAAGGAATAAGAATCATGAAGGATGAGAGGCATCAACATATCACAAACGAAATTAGCTCAAATAGTCTTTTGGAAGAAAAAAATTGTTGCCACTCCAATATAGTTAGCATGAGAAACTGGAACTCAATCCGTCATAGACTCACCAGTCCAACTTTGAGTTGACATCCAGGGAAAAGGTTGATTCAATAGGCGTCATAGCCTCTTCTGCAGTCTGCACATATCTGAGAAAACTTAGACCATTCTTATTATAAGTTGTCGGAATATACCTGACTGAAGTTACTAGAAGACAAAAAAAGAAAATATCAGGGTAACATGACTCAAGAGCTTACTTGAACTTGTGACAATCTACTTATAACTCCCTTTGTTTCATTTTATATGTCGCTCTTTCCTTTGTGTGCTAAAAAAATGAGACCTTTCTATATTTGGAAATTCTTTAACTTTAGATTTCCTACTTACCCTTAATGGCATGCTCTTAGAGCTATATAAATGACATGCATGTTTAAGACCAAACGTTCTAAGGGTACTTATCGTATGTGCAAAAAATCTTTCTTCTTTCTTAAACTATGTGCACAGTCAAACACCATCATATAAAATGAAACACAAGAAGTAGCAATTTGAAGGCAAATTAGATGGTCAATATTTACATTTTCTGCCAAATCTTATTTTTCCAGTAGCAGACGCTTTATCAAAAGCTGGATAGACCAAAAGATAAAGGACAGAAGAAAACGAAGAAAAAGTGACAGATGTACCTTTTCTGTTAAATCCAGTGCTCCGCTAATGATAGTAGTTTCATCATGTGTGAGTTCACCACCTTTACCAGCCTAAGCTTGAAATAATTTCATAACAATATTAACTCACTTATAATGGAAAAGTGTCACCGTACTCATGAAACTGTCACATAATAATGATAGTTTTGAGAAGGCGAAACATTCGCAATGAAAATCAGCCAAATCAACTTCAGGCATCTGAAAATCAACACCAGTTCAGAGGGATTACCTCCTGACCATGGATAGAAACAAGGGCTTTCAGCTGAGCTCGCCTGAACAAAGCATCATGATGTCCCAATACAGCGTCAAGAACCTAAGCCATATCAATTTCAACATTCAAATGTGATGATTTCACAGAGAAGTTCTTCGTTTTCTTTTTGTCTTCTCATTCCAGTAAGAAATTGTTTGAATTGTAAAAAAGGCATCAACTGCATGCCCCCTTTGAATTAGACACAGCATATTAACTGTAGTAGCAAATGCTGATCTTTTTCTAGCCACAGTAATACAAGATTTTGAGTCTTCCATGACAGCTTAGTCCACAATCTGAATTAGTGCCTAAGAGGGATGCGATCTACATGCAATATAGTTTCTCTTTTTTTGGATAGAAATCTACATGCAATGCTAATAAAGGCACAGAGTTGAAAGTGTTACACATATCATTTTGCGCTGACATAAAGATCAAAAGAACTCTTTGATACCAACAACAACAAAAAAATTGCATTTCCTTTATGGTACCTTGACCACTATGACCCGAGATGTTATCACATATGCCACAACTGAAAATGATCCAAAGTAAGGTGCAGCAAGTTCCAAATAGGAAAACAGGGGAAGACCAACCACCATGTACTAGTTGTGGCGACAGAAAAACGAAAATTACCTTTCCAATTGGGTAAGCAATGGGATAGCAAATGATCATAAGAACACGGACAAGCCATACTAAGTTTGCACCTACAGCAAGCCCATACCGAGAGCATATAGCTTGTGGAATAATCTATATCATCAAGGAAAAAGCAAAGAAATCATTAGAGTTCCCAGTTCAAAAATATTTGTCTTGCAGTTATACACAGTGGATGGAAGTCAATTTACCTCACCAAAAGCTAAAACAAAAGTAACAGAGAGAATAACAGCAACAACCGGATGGAAAATTTTGTCCAAGTATATTGGAAGAGCCTGCAAGGTCCATGGTCATAACAGAAATTGTAGTATCACTTATAAATGTTACTGACAGAAAACAACAACATTATACATTGCAGAAAAGAGCCAAAATAAACATGCAATGTTTTTGTGCGATTTTCTTATAGTACTCTCAGAGACAAATAGGTTCAACCTTAAGGTTTTTGAGACTGAACTCGTTGTACTTTTAAAATTATGGCTTCAGAATTTTACGTTTGTTGAAATTTTATTATTTTTCACATATAATATGTACAATTCATAAAAAAAAAACTACTGGTTTTGGGTTCGGTTGAGCGCGTATTCAATACACTACATCCGTCACTGAGTACACCCAGTGGAAACATTAACCCTATTAGCTCCACCTTGTGCCTGTCAGCCTCATTATTATCCTATTACCGTCTTATTCTTCAAATTCATTATTGTTGTTTCTTTTATTTGGGTATCTTTACTACTTTTGCTAGCAGTACTTTTCTTTTCCTTTCTACAGTATTTTCACCACAATTTTTTACTCATTGTTTTGAAAATGCTTTTCCTGAGCCGGCATCCATACCACCCTCCGTATGCCGTTGTTGTTGTGACTTCATAAAGAAATTTTAAACAAGCTACAATTAACTATAATAAAGAAACTCTATGAGAAACCCGTGCATGTTCTTGCTATGAAGTCACTCACCTCCATTGCAGCCGCATTACATAAAAGCAAAGTCACAAGAAGCTGATGCTGCTTTTGAACAACAGGAAAAATAGTCGCTGAAAAAAACAAATATTCAACTCAAACACCACATTAATATCTTAAATAATCAATACCCCACATTAAGAAATTCAAGTATTCAGGCAAAATCAACGGGATAAAAATTAAAACAAAACCTGCTTGTTTCTTCTCAGTAGAAGTACCACTTCGTTGAAGAATTTCAAGCTCAACAAGTCCCATAGACATTAACCCCAACGTAAGACCCGACATAATTCCGGCGAAGAGTACGAGGAAACAAGAAACACCGGCGTAAACAAACCACCAGGGGTTCCCAAATTCAATGTCCTGATCATCTACACCAAAGGGTCTCTTTGTTTTGTGGCCAGCAGCTAGGGCTATTGCTACCACATTCATTAGCAAACCCATGACAATGGAAATTTTTTCAGAAGCTGAATTTTTTTTTTTGTTTTTCGGTGGACTTTGCTGCTATTGTGTGGAAGTGACAGCAAAACAATGTAGAAACAGAAAGAAATAGAGTTGGTGATAAACGGCAAGGAGTAGTATATAATGGTGTCTAATTAATGTCTAATTTACGTTATTTGGATGGTTTCTATTTTAATGACACAACATTAATTAACGGTGGGGGTGAGCCGAGGGCCACCGTAGACGGCGACCGGATTTGGTGAGAAGCCCGAGGTTTATTATTATGACTTTGTACTTTTTGAGCTAAATAAATGGGACCACGGCAATTTGAGTTTTTCATGAGAAAAAGGACTAGGAAAATCTGAGGATGGGACCAAATAAGACGTCTGTTTGAGTCAAGGAAGCAAAGCTAATTCATGCGCATTACACTTTTGGTACCAAGAAATATAATGACATTAAAAAGACATCAATGCAATTATACTTAGGGGTCGTTTGGTTACCAATACTAATCTTGATAGAAAACTGAGATTTTATTTATCTTACAATTTTTTGTGAGTGTTAACTAATATTGAAATTAATTTTATATAGAATATGGGATTTAAAGTAATATGTATTATCAATATAAATATTTTTTTACCTTATTGGTAACTTTTAACTTTAAAATTTTGTAACTATTTATATAAGATTATTACTTATACGTGACTTGCTAGTGTAAATATTTATTTACATCGTGCATAAAGCTAAAACTCATAGATGAAATTCGTCTAAATAGTATTTGGGGGAAGAGAAGTTGAAATAACATTAGTTAAGGTGAAGTTGAAATTATATTTGAATATAAATTTCAGTTGAAAATAACATTTGAAGTTTTTTTAGTGGAAATAAATATTTCACTTGTAATATTTGTCAAACTAGTTTTTCAAATTTTATATTCTCAAGTTGAAATTATAAACAAATACTGATCAGCAAATTGTGTTTCATTGTTTTGCAAAATATTATTTATGTCCAACGACAACTTGTGTCATCTTCTTCTAAATAAATATAAATATGTATATATTGTTTATATGAAAGGCAAAACTTACAAGACAAGAGGCATGACTCGTTAACGACCTTAAGCGTAATAATATTTTTTATAATAAGGAAGAGTCAAATAAAACTAGATTACTTAAGAATTCTGGAAAGTCATGCAAATTGCCTCCCTTGTGAAATTAAGTTATTGATACTGTTTTGCGATACAAAATATTCATCCTAATCCTGTAAACGAATTTTCCCAATTGACACATATGAAGGCATTAATTAGGAGTGGGTGTTCGGACAATTCGGATTGGATATGAGAATTTAGTTTGAATTTTCGATTTTCGGAACAAAGAAATGACAATCCAAATCAAAAATCCAAATAAGTTCGGGTTGGATTGGATTAGTTCCGTTTCGGATTAATCGGTTTGGATATTGTTGAGATGGTTTTACTTTTTACAAAAACGAATATCCAAATGAAGTGCTCGTGTTAAATTGCTTGAAAAGTTCCTCATTCTTGCCGCAATCATCCAAATAAAGTATTCAAGTAATGAAATTATTATAAATAAAAAAAACAAAGACATTAATACAACGAATAAGAAGTAGCAATAGTAAAATCATGTCCAGATAAATATAGGAAAATTTTCGTTCTTATACCATATAGGAAACTATATTACCAGATATGTTCATAGTATACATATTACCCTTCATGCTAATAGTATTTCTACAAAATATAGACCATGCATTAAATAAGGAATCATTGTAGCTGTAGACTTCCTTATTTAGGCGCGCTAAAATTGGTGGATTAAATATTCTTCTAGATCTTCCAAACGCAAATCACGCACATTAATCTTCTTTGTCAGTTTCGTTTCAAATTTAGCGTCTCTACATCAAATGCAACTATTCTTCTACAATTAAAAAATGAATTGNGAAGATTAGACTTGGTTTTGGCTGAATTTCGGATTGAAACTCGAAGAAGAAGAAGAAGAAGAAGAAGACATATTGCAGAAATTGTAGATAAATTGTAGTTAAATTGTAGAAAAATTGTATTTTGTTGTTTATTTAGTTTTCTTTTATTCATTTAACTATTGTATAAAAGTTGAACAACGTTGTATAAAAAATATATTTAAGTGGTATTATATTGTAGTTGTATATAACGTAGTAGAAATAATATACGAAAATTATAGATAATTTGTAGATAAGTTGTATAGTATATAATTAGTTGTATGAAAATTGTTTTTAGTATGTATAAATCAGATACAAAATATACAAAAGACATATTATATAAATTTTGCATAAAATTTGTATGTAAGTTTTATGTTATTGTAGTTGTATTTTACCGGGTGGAAATAATGTGTGAAAGTTGTAGAAAATTGTAGATAAGTTGTATTCCTCTATAACGAGAGATGTTGGCATATCAAGTAACTTTAATGTTCAGGACGAACATGCATGAAAATAAAGATAAATTTTGTTATGAACAGTTTGTAGATAATTTATAGAAACATCGAAATTCTGTATTTTCATATTAATGTTTCAAATGATATGTAGTTTGTTGTAGATTAAATGTAGAAAACAAACCATTGTGAGTCTTATTTGACACATTCCTCACATTCAACCTATTCTACAAATTCACGCCTCTTTAAATACAATACAACCATACTTCTTGAATTTAAAGGTATATCAATATATATAACTTAAAAAACATCTTCTCCTCTACACAAGTTAGCTCCAAAACAGACGAAGTGGAATAACAAGCTCCATCAAAACTTTTAACACAAAAACTCAAAAATAAATAAACAACAGTCTACAATTTTTCTATAATTTTTCTACAATTTATCTACAGTTGCTGCAATATAATGTATGGGTTGAGTGTTGTTAAAAATAATTGAGAATATGGTTTGGAGTTTATATCTCAATTTTGAGCGATTTTGGTGAAAATTAGACTTGGTTTTGACTCAATTTCATATTGAAACTCGAAGAAGAAGAAGAAGAAGAAGAAGAAGAAGAAGAAGAAGAAGAAGAAGAAGAAGAAGAAGAAGAAGAAGACATATTGCAGAAATTGTAGATAAATTGTAGATTATTTGTATTCTGATTGTAGATGCTTTATTTTCTGTTTTCACAAATAAAAAACAGCTAAAACTTCTACAAATCTTCTGAAAAAATACAATTATGTCAAAAATCCCAATTATGCAACAATTGAATGGGAATTAGGATATAAAAATTCAATGTACTCAGTTTGTAGATAAATTATAGATTATTTGTATTCTAATTGTAGATGCTTTGTTTTCTGTTTTCACAAATTAAAACGACTAAAACTTCTACAAATCTTCTGCAAAAAACACAATTATGTCGAAAATCCCAATTAAACTACAATCGAATGGGAATTGGGATATTAAAATTCAATATACCTAGTTTGTAGATATTTCGTAGATGAATTGTAGATTATTTGTATCCTGTTTGTAGATGTATTGTTTTATGTTTTCACAAATCCAAAACGACTAGAACTTCTATAAAATCTTCTGCAAAAAATGCAATTATGTCGAAAATACCAATTAAGCTACAATTGAATGGGAATCGGGATATTGAAATTCAATGTACCCAGTTTGAGAGAGTATATGCTGTAAAACCTGGAATTATTTTAGGAAGAAATTTCAATCATCAAAAAATCTAATTATTAAAATATAAGGAAGGAAATGATTAATAGTGGCTTGGGAGGAAACACATACTACTGTTTCCAGTTTCCGCTCCAACTCAATTATTTTCTTTTTGCCTCTTCCTAGTTGCTTGATATCTAGAACAATTGGTCATCAGTTTGCTCTCTTCTGGACTACCAAAAGTTTTAGTATTTGCAGTAAATTAATTTCTGAAACCTCTGAAACCTAACTGTCCCTAATTCACAGACATTGTATATAACAATTTGGCATGCAATAGGGTTTTCAACAATAATTCCGGATGTAATTCTAGATGAATGCCAAAATTTTCTAAATACGAGAATATAGTTCGGTTAGAAGATGTGCTTTGCACAATATAGTTATTTTTTATCTCCTATTAAAAACTCACGTTTGCAGTTCAAATAAAGGCCAAGATTTTAAGCATCTAAGTCAATTACCAATACTTTAATAATAGTACATAAATGTGGGTGAGGGTGATAATTGACTGTGAGGGTGATAACTGAAATAATTTCTGAAACCTAATTTGGTGCTGTGTGATAATAAAAATCTTTATAAAAAATGGGTCTCATCTTGTATTTTTTGAGAAGAAGATGAAATGGAGAAGAGGAAGAAAGGGGAGGGGAAAAACAACGTTGGTCTTAGGAATTAGGAGGAGAGAGAAATGTGGATATATGGACACCTTTAATTAAGGAGTAAAAAACGTCTAATTAATTAGCCCCTTAATTAAGTATGGTATAGAATTGATAATTTGGTATACTAAGTGTAATTAAGTCAAACCTTAAACATTGAGGGTAATAACGTTTCTTATGTGGTATAGGAATATAAAAATATGGGTTACTATTGACATATGGATAATTAACTAAATATAAAGCATAAATTACGGATTTTCGAATATCTAAAAATCAGAAATATCAAATCCAATATCCAATACGAATTCAAAAAATTTAAAAATTAAATTCAAAATCCAATCCGTAACGCGACAATCCAAACCAAAAATCTAAAAAAATTGTTTTGGATTTTGGATTTGTCCAATCTATGCTCACCCGTAGCATTAATATTTTGACTTAATGAATCCTTATAACGTATTTATATATCTTTATCTTATGGAAGTGTGAGTCTGGACACGATCAAGAATGTTTCTAATTTAGATAGTTTTATTTATCTAGCATTTCATATTTGATATGATATGCTAATATATTAATAATAACAAATATTTCAAACGATTTATCTAGTGATGACATATCAAATGATATCTCACCTTTCAAGAGTCACAGAGCACTTCAAAGGACAGTGACCCTCACTTTGTTTAGTATTTCCTTCTTTCCATTTTATGTGATAGTGTTTGATTAAATATAAAATATAACACAGAAAGGTATGTAAATAACGAAAATCCTACATTAATCTACATTATTTAATTATTATTTTTAATTAGTTTTAGGATACGTGTGTTGTGTATATACTCAATTTCAATAAGTAAAATTTTTATTAAAATCACATAAATAGTATATTAAAATATATCTGTCACACCCCTTTTTCCTACCCTCAAAAGATGTGTGTGTTATGGATTGCGGGTTAAAGGGATTTTTCAATTAAAATGACAAAATTGAGTAGGGATTATTTTATCTACAGAGTCGCCACTTGGAATTAATTTTTCGGTGTTCCAAGTCACCTTTTATTTGAATCCCTAGTCAAAGGAAGATTTAACTCTTTTATTATTGGTCTGCGAAAGCAAAGTCCGGGTAAGAAATTTTATTGACCGGGGAGAAGGTGTAAGGCATTCCCCGAGTCCCGTGGTTCTAGCACGGTCGCTTTATTGACTATATTTGGCTTTAAATTAATTTTAAAATAAATTATGTTTCAATTGGTTTTCATGTTTTGCCTACGTCCGCTTTTATTGTTGATGGTTTCATTAATCTCAAACTAGGACGAGTATCTCCGACCTTAGCTCGTGTGTCGCACATATAAGTAGAGCCCACTCGAAGTTAATTAAATTAAATTTTATTTATTTTTGAAAGAAATGAAACAAGATATGCCCTCACGACTTTGTCATTTTTTTTACTTCCTTATTCCAAAGCGAATATTCCCGACATCCGTTAAGACGAAAGTAATTATTTAAAAAAATTTATAAATAAATGATCTTATTGAATTTGTTTAATGGCTAAAAAAAAGTTGACCAATATTTGAAGAAATAATAATTTTTCGCGTAATGTTTGAAACTCGACTACACTATTACCATTGTTATCCTAAAAAGAATTTACTAACTTAAAAAAAAGGAAACTACGTTATGGAATTAACCAAAGAAAAGTATTTTTTATTTATTTGTAGATTGATGGTTCATTTTCTAACTTAAGAAAATTATTTACAAATTCAAAAAGAGTGATGTATGGCTAATTGAAACAACTTGGCGATAAGAATTTACTAACTTAAAATATGGGGTTAGTGCGAAAAATTATTAACTTATATTACTTAAAACTAAAACTAAAAAATGGACTTGTGGCGATACTAAAAGGTAGTGACCTATTTTAATGAGTTCTACATAAGTTTGATCACCTCCCATTAGTTCGAATCTATATCGCGAAACTAACTAAGCTTGCAACAATCATTTACCACTTATGCATGGCAACAACACGACTCAACCACCGCTTCTAATTCAAATGTAAAATCAAAGAACCAACTTGATATATAGTGAAACAGGGCATTCATAGGACTAAAGAAAATAGCAAACTACAATATAGTATAAGCGCATTCCAAAAGTCAAAACTACACCAAAAATTAATTTACAACCAAAACAATATAATATCTCACAAGGAAACTGAAGTATTTTTAAATTGGACAACCCTATATATATAGTTGTTTTCATCTTATACACCCTGACCTAAAATACTTACATAGTACGAACATATCAATTGGGAAAATACGATAAACCTTATTAGATTAACAAAGCAATTCCTTATAAACACAAAGTAACACTGACTCACACAATGGAGCACTTCATAACAAACAAAAGGAAAATAATACTAGGACATGGTTTCAACTTAAACAATTTGAAAGATAAACTACAACTACAAGAGACTATACTAAGTTGGAGGGAACGCGAACAACTTCATTTTCATTAACTTTAAAATCCAAAAAAAATTACAGTAGTATATCAGGGATACCTGGATAAGAGAAAAGCGAAGGTCAGTGATGAATAAAGCAGAAATTCCAGCAACAACGACAACAAAAACAACAATAAAAACAGCGACGAATACGTATTAAAGCAGCCGAGAAATCTCACTAAAGCGAGGGATTCTTAAAGAGAATTGACTCAAAATCAAACTCTAAACTCTTTATATGTTTTTTGGAAGATTTGACATTCCAAGACTCAAACAAGACTCATAATTTTCAGCTTACTCTTTTGTGTTCAGCTGCTGATTTTTTTTTTAATGTTTTTTGTGTGTGTTCAAGCAATTTTAAGGGTGTATGGAAGTGTAGAATAGAGTGTGTGTCAAGATGTTATTTTTTTTAGATCCCCCAAGATATCTATAGTGTGGAAATACCTCCTCTTTATATAGGAGAACAAAGGACCTTTGGGACAGATTTGTTTGGCAAAAAATCTGTNTTTTCTTACCAATTGTGGACAGAATTTTGGAGCATTGTACTCCAAAACAGTCCTCAAACAGTAAAAACAACCAAATGAAGGTCCGACACTCAAGTATCTTCTACTACCCTCACAAACCAACACCAAACTAAACTATTGCCTCAAACTAGAAAGTGCAAAATCAGATAACTAGACTTGAACCATTAAACTAACAAAGAAACTATTGACTACAAACAAATAAAATATGTAGTTAAGGCCTTAAACTAATTGGCTTAAACATAGACAAACTAGAGATAATAAACATGAAATTGGAACTTAACAACTAAGGCAACG
>ML307049.1:2971-16775 GCA_005239505.1 Nicotiana paniculata | reverse complement strand
CAAGCAACCTAAACGATAAGAGCTCAGAAGCCACAAGATGACTTAAGGAAAGTCTAAGAGAATCCCCCGCTACAACATGGAATGATATATATAACAGGTATAGTACTAAACTCGGAATAGAGGAAGATATCATTGCTCGTTCAAGAGATGAAGATCATTCCAGATCCAGACGTCCTGAATCAGACAGAAGATCAGGTTAGAAAAGGTATGATACTTACTTAGGACCCTCGGGACGTGATATTCATCCCAGGTTTGAAAACACTAGGTCAGACTATAGACCACCAGGAAGAGACGTAGTCTCATCTTCATCTAGATCCAGAAAAGATCAAGATGAACGACCTAGAGGTAATACCCGAATTGGGGGTCATACCTTTAATGTAAGTACTACTGAACTTGTCTCAATATTGAGGAACATGGGAGACAAGGTTAAGTGGCCCAAAGAGATGCGATCAAATCCAAATAGAAGGAACCCAGATCACTGGTGTGAATTCCATAACGATCATGGGCACAAGACTGCGGATTGCATATTTTTACAAGGTGAAGTAGAAAATTTATTGAAACAGGGCTATTTAACATAATTGCTTAGTGATAAAGGTAAACAGGCATATATGAGGAACAAGCAGGAGCCCCCAAAGCCTCTTTCTCCAAAATGAACCGTCAACGTGATACACAAAGGTTAAGAAGTAAACGGATTGGTCTGCAAAACGACCACAAAGTTCACAATTACACATGGAAAACGGGTTCATGAAAATCTGGAAGCGGACGATATAACTTTTGATGATGCAGATATCTGCGGATTAATGCTTCTCACAACGATGCTTTGGTAATATCTTTACTTATTCATGGCACTAACGTAAAAAGAGTGTTGATTGATCCAGGTAGCTCAGTCAATATCATTTTGCTAAGAGTCGTGGAAGAAATGCTATTGGAGAATCAAGTAATCCCAAAGGCACGATCCATATCAGGGTTTGATAACTCCACGGTTATAACAACAGGAGAAATTGAGCTTAGCACTTATGCTGAGGGGGTGATCAAAAGTACCAGGTTCCAAGTCATCGATACTGACATGGCTTATAACGTAATCGTGGGAAGGCCATGGATCCACGACATGAAAGCAATACCCTCCACCTTGCATCAGGTAATTAAATTCCCTTCTGAATGGGTGATTCAGCATATTAGAGGCGATGAACAAACCGCAAGAAATATAAACTCCATGGTACACTACAACAAAAAAATAGAGGTGGAAGAATCACAAGATAAGGGAATCTCCCGAGTGGGTAACACCGCCCAAACATGCATGGAAGAAATTACTACCCAAATAGGTACGAAAGATATTATTGCTGAAAAAGGTACGAAAGAAAATACTTACGAGAAGGTGAATCAAGTTGCCACGGAAGGTGCATTAGACCACACGGATGCAGATTCCAGACCGGACGTCATTCATGAAACGGAGGAAGACGAGCACATAAAAACAACTACGGAAGAGCTTGAAGCTGTTCCATTGTCTAAACAAAAGCCTGAACAGAAAGTGTATATAGGCACGAGGCTGGGCCCCGGTCGAAGAGGTAAGTTAATTGATTATTTAAAGGCTAAAGCAGACTGCTTTGCATGGTCCCACTCATATATGACAGGCATCCCACCAGAAGTGATGACTCATAAACTAAATGAAGATCTATCATTCGTACCTGTTAAGCAGAAGAAAAGAAAGCAAGGACCATTCAAGAACCAAGTGATTGACGAAGAGGTACAAAAACTCTTGAAGATCGGTTCGATACGAGAGGTAACGTACCCTAACTGGCTAGCTAACATCGTGGTAGTACCTAAAAACAATGGCAAATGGAGAGTATGCATAGATTATACTGATTTAAATAAAGCATGCCCCAAAGATTCATTCCCATTGCCACATATAGATCAAATGATTGATGCCACATCAAGTCATGAATTATTAAGCTTTTTAGATGCATATTCTGGTTATAATCAGATTAAAATGGATCCCTCAGATGAGGAAAAAACTTCCTTCATTACAAACAGGGGGACTTACTGTTATAAAGTTATGCCTTTTGGCTTGAAAAATGCTGGAGCCACCTATCAAAGGTTAGTGACTAAAATGTTCCAAGAACATCTTGGAAAGACGATGGAAGTTTATATTGATGATATGTTGGTAAAATCAACACAAGCGGAAGACCATTTCCAGCATCTCTCTACTACTTTTGATATTTTACGCAGGTATAATATGAAGCTAAATCCAGAAAAATGCGCTTTTGGAGTGCAATCAGGTAAATTTTTGGGTTTCCTTGTATCGAACAGAGGAATAGAGGTAAACCCCGCTTAAATTAAAGTTATAAAAGAAATACCTGATATTTTAACAAAATAAAAAGAGGTTCAAAGACTAACATGGAGAATAGCAGCTTTGGGAAGTTTATTTCTAAGTCTTCCGAAAAAAGTTTTAAATTCTTCTTAGTTCTCAAAAAGCAGAATCAGTTTGAATGGACTGAATAATGTCAGCAAGCCCTCAAGAATCTGAAGATTTATCTATCGAAACCATCGCTGCTTTCAAAGCCAAAAGAATGGGAAATATTGTACATCTACCTGGCTGTTTCAGAAATTGTTGTAAGTGCAGTACTGGTAAGAGAAGAAAAAGGTAAGCAATCACCTATCTACTATGTAAGTAAAACTTTGCTAGATGCTGAAACTAGATATCCACATCTGAAAAAATTAGCCTTAACTTTAATAATGGCATCTAGAAAATTACGATCATATTTTCAATGTCACCCAATCACCGTTGTAACTTCATATCCTTTAAGAAATATTCTGCATAAACAAGAATTGTCAGGAAGATTAGCTAAGTGGGCCATAGAATTAAGTGAGCATGAAATAATCTATCAGCTTAGGACTGCAAGTAAGTCTCAAATACTAGCTGAGTTTGTTGCTGACTTTAGTAATAGCATTATCCCTGAAGTAGAAAAAGAGTTACAACTTTTTAACGGTGCTACGGGCCTATGGACCCTATTCACCGATGGCTCCTCAAATATAAAAGGTGCCGGATTAGGAATAGTCTTAATATCACCCACGGGTGAAAATACACGGCAAGCTATCAAGTGTTATCCTATAACTAACAATGAATCAGAATACGAAGCTGTTATTGCGGGGCTTGAACTCGCACGGGAGCTCTCAATCGAGCAAATCGTGATCAACAACGACTCCCAACTGGTAGTAAATCAGATGAAGGGGACTTACATCGCTCGAGAGACTCGAATACAATAGTATCTTGAAACAGCACGCGAGCTCATGAGACAATTCAAAACATGGAAGGTAATGCAAATGCCTAGAGAGGAAAATGCAGAAGCAGATGCATTAGCTAAACTCGCAGCAGTCACGGAAGTAACAAACAAAGACAATGCATTTGTCGTCCAACTATTCCACTCAATGATCGACCAGGACAGGAATGAGGTAACTTTCAACAACTTAACCTGGGACTGGAGAAACGAAATTCTTAATTTTTTGCAGAATGACACCGTACCTGAAGATAGGAAAGCAGCTCAAGCACTTCGCTGCAAAGCTGCACGGTACTGCCTTATTCGCAACTCGCTTTATCGCAAGATGTTAGGAGGACCCCTAGCTAAATGCCTCAGACCTAACCAAACGGAATTTGTGATGAAAGAAGTCCACGAAGGACACTGTGGAAATCACCCAGGGGCGAGATCCTTAGTGAAAACCCTAATCAGAGCTGGATACTATTGGCCCAAGATGGAAGAAGAGGCCGAGAACTTCGTATTCAAATGCGATAGGTTCCAAAGGTTTGCTAATAACATGCATCAACTAGAGGAATTATTGCATCCAATAATATCCCCATGTCCTTTCATGAAATGGGGTATGGACATAGTGGGACCTCTTCCCACAGCTAAAATACATGTACGATTTTTGCTCATGCTAACAGACTATTTTACAAAATGGGTAGAGGCAGAAGCGTTCAAATAGGTGCGAGAAAAGGAAGTTAAAAGCTTCTTATGGCGAAACATAATATGCCTCTTTGGGATACCAAAGGAGATTGTGTGCGATAATGGCCCACAATTCATAGGCTCGTAAATCACAGAATTCCTCGAAAGCTGGCAAATCAAACAGATCACTTCAACGCCATACCACCCGGTTGTAATTGGTCAAGCTGAGTCAACAAATAAGGTCATCATCAACAATCTAAAGAAGCGGCTGGATAAAGCCAAAGGAAACTGGCCTGATGAGTTACCAGCGGTACTATGTGCATACAGAACAACTTCAAAAATAGCCATGGGAGAAACTCCGTTCGCACTTGTCTATGGCTCAAAAGCCTTAATACCTGTGGAGATTGGCGAACCAAGCATGAGGTTCACAACAGCCATGGAGGAAGCAAACGACGACGAATTAAGGAACAATCTAGACCTACTCGAACCACGGAGAGAAGCAACACTGATACGGATGGCAGCTCAAAAGCAAATCATAGAGCGTTATTACAACCGTAATACTCATCTCAGGTACTCCAAGATTGGGGACTTCGTCCTCAAAAAGGTCTTTCAATCAACGAAAGAAGCAGACGTAGGAAAGCTAAATCCAAACTGGAAAGGACCCTACAAAATCCGAGGCATAGCTGGGAAGGGCGCCTATGAGTTGGAGCCTATGGACGGCAGAGTTCTACCAGCAGGCTGGAACACCATCCACCTAAAGAAGTATTACTTCTAAGGAAAATAAATACCCCCCGTCAGGTATCACACGTTCGATTTTATTTTGACCAATTAAAAATTTTACTAACTATTTTAGATGATAGGCATAAAGCTAACCCATCACCAGATGATGATATTAGACCTGCAAAGATGCAAGGAAATAACACAATTCCCGGTCTAGGGTTACACTTTCTGATGGACGTTTTAAAGGGTTAAGCAGTCATCATCTAAAAAACTATATACCTTCGATTCCGGAATGTTTTTCTTTTTCAGGAAAATGACCACAAGGAATGAATAATCAAGTGCTCGAGATCTCATTCTTCAAAGCTCAAACACTTGGGGGACTATACAGTATGGAAGGCTAAGACAAAGCAAAGAAGACTATCAGTAAGTCAAAATCTCGAACCTGAAGACCCATCTACCCAACAAGAAAAGTGATACGAGTAGAATCGGAAGAGATCAAAAGAGTCATCCAAATACAAAGCCTAATGCAAAAATGCAAAAAAACCTTCGAACATGTTCAGGCTGAAAGGCATAATATTAGTCACGAGGAAGAAATGTACATCTTTATACTTATTCAGAACTGTTGTAACAAAAACAGTTAGGGGTAAAAGATCATCATCATTTGTACTTACTCAAAAAACTGTTATCAAATAAAACAGTTACAAATGAAAGATCAAAATCCATGTATTTGTTGAGAAAACTGTTGTCAAATAAAATAGTTACGGATGAAAAAGCATTTTCCTCGTACTTATTATGAAACTGTTATCAATAAAAACAGTTGCGGGTAGAAACCCTAATCTTTATAAAAACTGTTACTAGTGAAAAACAGTTGTTCCCTTGTATTAATATCGAAAAACTGTTACCTATGAAAAACAGTTACGAAATACAAGTGTATATCAAATCTGTTAAACGAAAACAGTTGCAACATGAGTTTTAGACGATAATCAAACACATGTAAAATGCCGTGGAAGTTCAAACAAAAAAAAAACTTTCCTTGGAAACATTCTTAAATATGTGAAAAATTCCTATCACTCTATTGCATTATTACACCTTTATGAAGTTGCGACGTCTTCTTCATTAGGTGTCGATCAAAAAAGGTCCCTCTTCCATAAATTATGCCTACTACAAAAAGGCACACATTTAATATGACATCGTGCCTATTACGAAAAGGTAAGAGTAATCTAAAGCATTCTATATGCAAAACTCAGAGGTAAAACTGAAATCTTGAAAAATGAAGCATGCAAAAGACTTAAAGAGTGAAACAGAAACTCAACAAAAGTCATACTAGCATTAATATATTAAAACGGCTAAGTAAAAACTAAGTATTAACTTATACTTAGCCGTATAGAATTTTTATACATTAAGATGCCCCTAAGTTGTCATTTGGGGACTTTAAAGAGATCCAAATTTACCCTCGATGAGACTAGAGGTAACCACCAATTGAGACAAAGATAAAAAAAAAGGGGTGAACCAACTTTTTAAATTTCTTCAGGAACGAGTTGACTTCAGTGGCAGAAGGAGCGGGAGAAACTGGGGATGAAGAGGCATGAGCAGCAGGAGTCTCACCATCAGGTGAAGAGAGGTTATGACCTTGTTGAGCCTTCTCCATGGCTTCCTTAGTTTTAGCTATTCCAGCACTAAGGTCGAAACCCTCTTGACTCATTTCCGTCAATGTGTCAAGGCGAGAATTCATATACGCCCAGCTCACATCAACAACAGCCACCTCTTCAAGATCTTCATAATCCCTTGCCCATACTTGAAGCTCAGCTCTCAATCCGTCCTTCTCCGCTTCAGCAGCTTCATGGGCGGCCCTTAACTACACAATCGACTCCTCCAGAGTTTGAAATTTATCTAAAGCATTACGAAGGTCCTCTTGAGTACGAGCGAGTGATTTCACGAGCTCGCCTGAGTATTCCTCCTTCTTCCCCAGCAAGTTTTTCAAGTTTCTAATCTCCTCTGAGGCGCGGGACAGCTGCTCAGCAAATGAGGACTCCAGAACACTCTTGTCTTTATCAGCCTGACTGGAAGAAGCCTTCTCTACTGCCAGTTCTGCCGCCATGAGCCTCATCTGTCGCTTCAAGGTACTCCTTTACTGTTCCAAGTCATCCATGTCAATCCTTAGGCTATCATATTGTGCTTTCCAATTATCAGCATCGGCCTGCAACTCTTTTGTCTCCTGATCCGTATTTGAGATCCTCTTCATGAGCTCCATGCCTATAAGATTAATCTGCAAGAAATAAACCAATAAGATATGATAAATTTCATATACGAAAATGAAAGAGGATAACCTTCTTCATACCTTCAAAGAGGTATGCACAACTTCATTGGCTCATGTAAGAGCACTATGGCTGGCTAGCTTGGTTTTCTCAGTGGGACCTATGAAAGGATTGAGCCACACTTCGGGATCACCCGTTTTCTTGAAAAGATTCCCCTCAGCTGGAACCTCTATTATCACCCTCCGTATCTCTCTGCTGGAAGATCCCACTTCCCTAGCAAAAGGCATGGAAGCAGGCAAAAATGAAGCAACAACATGCACGAAGGGTTGAGGAACTGGAGAAGCCACGGGCAAAGCAGCAGGCACGGAGGATTGAAGAGTTGAGGAAGCCACGGGCAAAGCAATAGCAAAAGCCGTAATAGCTAAAGGAGCAGATGAGACAGCTTCTCTTAAAGAAGCAGGAAAAACAACAGCCAAAGGGACATCATCAGGAGCAAGGTCAAAACCTTCATGGAACAAGTAATCTACAGACTTATGAATGGGGGAATGTGAAACATCTTCAAAGGTAGAGGGCTCAACCACAGACACGGAAGGCAAGGTCATGGGGGTAGACTCATCATCTGAAACCTCCCGCCTTCTCCGTGTCCTACGCACCAAAGCACCCTCTTCTTCTTCTTCTTCTACGGAATGGGACTCACCAATTTTCCTCTTCGAGGAATACGAACCGATAATAATCTCTTGGGCCTGGGCCAAATACATCTTCGGGATAGATGAAGCAGACACCCCACGAGCAGAGAGCTCTATCACAATGGAAAAAGTTAAGCGACAGAGAAAGAAGAGGCTCGAGTAAGGAAAGAAGCAAGAAAAAAAGCTTTACTTACCGTGGGTCTTTACATGCCAACCGTACCTCCCAACGAAGTACTTCCAAGATCTTTCTTCTAAAGGAGAAACGCACAACAATTTTTCTACCCAATCACGGATACCGGAGATATTCTCAACAGTACCCATGATTGCTGAGAGAAGAAGAAATAGATACGGTGTTAGTAAAACATCTCAAGTCAGAACGAGGAAAATTAAGTAGATGTGAGCTAAAGCATACTCACGTGCACGATTCCACTTCTCAGGGAAGGGAAGATTTTCTTCACCCACTAAACCAACAGTGGGTACAACAACATACCGGAGGTACCAACCCCTATCCTTATCATCTCCAGGAGTTACCAGCACTCTTTTGCTCCTAGTAGTCAGAGTAAAAACCCTTGACGAAACAAGGTAGGAGAGTAGAGATGAATAAGATGGTTGAAAGTAAAAGGAACCAAGCCTAAAGAATCTAAACTCCTAAGATATGCGACAACTCGCCATACAAGCGGACCAACTTGTCCTAAGCAGATATTGAAGAAACGGCAGAATTCAATTATGACTGGATCAATGTGAGGTCTAAACCCTAGAGTAAAAGTGTACGTATAAATAAAAGAATATCCCGTCTTGTAAGACGTTATTCTTTGATTACTATTCAGAATGTAGACAGGGAAATAAGGCCTCCAAAACACTCCCTACGAATAAGGGAAATCTGACCCTCAGTAATAAGGGTTGGATACCTTTCGACACTCTCAAGGGAAGAAGATTGGTCTACTATAACTTGATTATCTCTAGCAAAGACAAACTGAGCAGGAAAAATTTCATCAACTCCAGGTTCATGAAGGCGTTCACCTCTACCTATAGACAAAGACCGAGAAGCCCTAAACCTCGGAGAAACTAGAGACCTAGCGGAAGGAGGGGAAACTATCTGAGAAGATGAGGAGCCTCTCGAAGGAGTGGATCCAAGACTCCTAAGTCTACCACCCCTCGTACTCCTAGTCGGAGTAGAAGATGGCGTTAAATTTTCAATATTTATTACTCTCTGAGGTTGATTTGAAGAAGACATGTTTACAAAGGCAAGAAAAAAGTTCTTTACAAAAGACAAAGTTAGAAAGTGTTTCTTGGAAGCAAAGAAAAGAAGAAAGGTATTTATACTTGAGGACAACCGTCAAACATGGAAAAAAAAAAGAAAAATAATGATGAAAAGTCATAATTGAAGGTGTCACTTCGGAACTGATGCAGCCGCAAAAAGCCCTAAAAGGTGCCGAGTAAATGCAGAACCAATCCTAGAAGGACACGTGGTATGAACATTAAATGGAAGTGACGCCTATGATTCAGAAAAGGATACCATGTTTCGAGGTAAAGCGGCGGCAAAATATTCCCGCCATAAATGAGTATCCACTTACCAAATATTAATCGATAAACATATGGTAAGTGGGGGGACTATCTGTATTGGTAATAAAGAGTTTCACACGTAAGCCTACTCTTGACAACTCAGCCAATTATGTGGACATAGGAGAACGCGACAACTGGATGTGATTCTTTGAAGAGGTACATAACAATGAGGCACGATTCAATAAACCCTCGAGCTCATCAGCCACGGGAAACTCAAACTGATCAAGATAGGGAAGAGACACGGTCAGAATGAATCTGGGCAAAGCTACGGGTAGATTCAAGAACCCACAATTGATTACTCGTACGTTACGTAACCGTACCCCAATTACCCCTATCCTTTGTAACGCCCCATTAATGCCATAATTAGTCTTTAATAGGCAATCATAGCAAGAGTTGTACGTTATATCAAGGAATCTCCTGTATAAGGGAGGGGAATACAGCTTGTAAAGGAATCTGATTCTCGAATACAATCTACTTTGCTTTTCTATATTTCTGCAATAGTCTATTATTCATTTTTCGCTATTTCCTTGATTATCAGTAACCCGTGTTCATCCTAGAAATAGCTTTAGTCAAAGGATCTAATTCTTTGGTTAAACATGTGTGCCTAAAACCAACAAATCGCCACTCCCGGAAGCAGGGACGGGTAACCCCTAGACCATCCCGGAGCACAGATCTGTTACACCCCACAATATTACGTCAATATTACATCCCGCAGTATTATATTACAACAATATCACCCTCTGCAGTAATATATTACGATGATGTTACGTCCCGTAGTAATAAGTTATGACAGTGTTGTACCCTATAGTATTACACTACGGTGATGTTACGCTTCGCAGTAATAAGTTACGAAGATGTTGCACCCTGCAGTAATGTACGTTAAATTTGTCATAAGGTAATTGACATCAATCCAAGTAAAAGATTATTTGAAAATTATAAGGAGTATGCTATTTCACAAGCAATTAGTAAATTCATGAAGGTGAAAGGGGAAGCAAGTCAAAGAAAATGAATTTTCGTCCGAATTTGGCATGTGGGGATAAAATACGGGTCGAGCTAAAATATCCGGTAGTTATGGACTAGTACCATACAAGGTACCACATAGCCATGATTGTAAGATGTATAAAGTATATTAAAAGTGACTAGCATTTTTAAGTAATTTGAAATAATTCTTAATTATACGAGTAATTGGTTAATTACCGGGTAACGGGACATTACCTAATTAATTAATAAAATTAGTGGATAAAATCAATCCCTCCCCCCAAAGACGTGGCATAAGGCTACAAAACCAATAGAATGACTCTTAGTTACTTGATGTCTAGGTGGCTACCTAAGGTTAGTAAGGATTTAGCAATTAAGATTACTACAAGTCTTGTTCCATTTTTCTTTTGGACATTAGAAACTTGCAAAATATTAACCTTCTAACATTCCTGGAAACATTAGCCATTTCAAACTTTGAACAAAGCCAATCTTTCATTTCTTGAAAACAAAGCAGAACGTTAGCAAGCTTGAAACGTTTTTGTTTCCAAGTTCTTAATTCAAGGCAAACGTTCTTAATTCTTGATTCAAAAGAAAACGTTCTTAATTCAATCCTAGTTCCTAGTTCTTAATTTTCAAAAGCAAGAACATATATCTTTCCTAGTTCAATACTACGAGGACAGAAGCTAAAGTCCATCCATTATTTGCGATTCTAAATTCAATCCACGAAGGTTTCTACCGAGAATTGTGAGAATCGTAGCAACGTAAAACTTTCCGGTTCTATAGGAGTATGGTGCAATCTTCTTCAAGAGTATTATACGGAGTTTTTCCTACTCCAGGTATGTTAAGGCTATCCCTTCTTTCTTTTGGCATGGTCCAAATTATACTGAAGAAATGAGCAAATATACAGTTTCTATAAATTACTCTATTCATA
This sequence comes from Nicotiana paniculata, assembly GCA_005239505.1. NCBI lineage: Eukaryota > Viridiplantae > Streptophyta > Magnoliopsida > Solanales > Solanaceae > Nicotiana > Nicotiana paniculata. The sequence goes on along the minus strand of ML307049.1, from coordinate 5,704 downwards.
GAAATTGTACGGGTGTCTATATTCTTGATTCCCCATGAGAATTATTATTATTTTATGTTCATGGGTCTCAGAATAATACGCAGTTGGAAAAGTTTATCCGGAAGGAATATTGAGATTATTACGTACTTTTCATGCATTTCATACATGTGCATTGAACCGTGACCATATGGATTTATATACGCATATATATGTAAAATATATGTATATGGATATGGGAAAAGGTTACGGCGTTATATACGCACCACCACCTGATCAACTGGTATATGATGATGATGTTGCCCATAGTGGCTAAAATATGATTCAAACAACGTTACATACGCTTATATATGTATGTATATATATATGTTCAAACGTCGTTACATACGCGTATATATGTATGTATATGTATATGGGATATGGGAAAGGTTATGGCGTTATATACGCACCACCACCTGATCAGCTGGTATACGATGATGATTTTTCCCACAGTGGCCGATATGATATGATGGGATGTCCTCAGAGGCTGATGATGTTATGAAACATATACCTATGCATGACATGACATTCATACGCATATGCATGATGCTAAAAGTAATTTATTATTTACAGATTTATCCAGACATACATGTTGAGTCAATTACTCTATATTTCTTCCATGTCTCTTATGTATTTATTTATGTGCCTTACATACTCAGTACATTATTCGTACTGACGTCCCTTTTGCCTGGGGACACTTTGTTTCATGCCCGCAGGTCCTGATAGACATGTCGAGATCCCTCCAAGTAGGCTATCATCTCAGCAGAAGATGTTGGTGCAGTCCATTTGCTTCGGAGTTGCTCGTTTGGTTAGTATGATTTAGACACATATTGTTTGGTAAGGCGGGACTCTGTCCCGACCTTTATGATATTTATGTACTCTTAGAGGTTTGTCGACATATGTCGTGTATATAAAGGATTATACGGCCTGGCCGGCCTATGTTTTGAGTTTATAAAGGATTATGTTGGCCTATTAGGCTCGTATGTCATGTGTATGTAATGATGTAACAAGAAAGATACGTTACGTTGGTACTCAGTTGAGTAAGGTACCGGGTGCCCGTCGTGGCTCATCGATTTGGGTCGTGACAAAAGTGGTATCAGAGCAGTTCTGTCCTAGGGAGTCTACAAGCCGTGTCTAGTAGAGTCTTGTTTATGGGTGTGTCGTGCACCACACTTATAAGCAGGAGGCTACAGGGCATTTAGGATTGTCACTCTTTCTTCTTACTCTAGATCGTGTGGTAGATCTCATTCATAGGAATTCAAATTCCTAAATCCTATTCGTAATAAGATGATAACTATATCCGGAAAGAAGGTTGGAAAGAGAGATAGTTCAGAAAAGCTGAGTAAGAGGAATTGGAATTGGAATTGAATTTTTGTATGATGCCTACGATAAGTAAATGTGAGGTTTTTTAGCAGATCATGGGTGTACTGAAAGGTGTAAAGCTTCCTGATAGGAAGCCTTAAGGAAAGAATGCCTATCGATCTTTATGGTGAAGGACAATGAGAGATTAAGAAGATAAGTACAAATTTTAGTAAGTAAAAGGAGCAAGATGAAAAAAGGTACGGGGTACCCAGTTAATGAAGGTTAACAACGTTTATAATTGAGGCAGAGAAACATAAGCTTTTTGAGTTATATTCAATAGTAACAGAGGTATATAATTGGTCGGGGTTCGGAACCCAATTAGGCAAAATTGGACAAATAGAACAAAAATAAGTAAAAAAAAAATAGAACCGAACTATGTATAACGCCACACTATGTGGCGCTATACACTAACGGTAACTGTGCCGTTAGTGTATAGCGCCACATAGTGTGGCATTATATATACTGAAATTTCTGACAGATAGGTATAACGCCATAGTACCCGGCGTTATACCTATTTTTCTAGGAAAATGTGCCATCGTGTTTAAGAGAGTCCCTATCCTCCTTCTTCCCCCATTTTTTAATCTTCTTCTTCTTCATTTGGTCCCCCACCCTGATTCTTCCCATTTTTTAAAAATAAATTTTTTTTTTTGGGTCCCCCCGTCACATAAAAGTTGAAGAGTTTTGGTCCCACTTTCGAGTAGAGCATCGTATTGTTGTTGATACACATTCGGAGTCAAAATTTCAATTTATTTGAGGTATTTCATTTTATTATATGTTGAAACTTTAATAATAATGCATATTTTTTTATTTGTATGTGTTCTATTTCGTTTTTTGTTATTTTTTTGCGAAACTAGTGTGTTAAATTTATCCGGTTCATTTTGTGTTATTTTTTTGCGAAACTAGTATGTTAAATTTATCCGGATTTAATAATTATTTTTATATATATGTGTTTCATGTCGTTTTGTGTTTTATTAGTAATTAAATTTATTTGTTGTTCATGTTTAGTTTAGATTATTTTTTAGTGTAGTAAAATCTAGACCTTTTTAGCGCAGTAAAATGTAGACCCTTATAGCGTAGTTAAATGTAGAGCCTTGTAGCGTAGTAATGTGTAGAAAATGAGCATATAAATACTTTAGTTTAAGTATCTTATACTGGTAGTCGAAAATACAAACTTTGTACAATTAAGTTAATAATTGTACAATACACAAAATTATGAAAATATTAAAGTTTGCCACATAAGTAATTATTAATGTTAATTTGGTGCCATTGGACCTCAAAATATCGAGTCTGGAACCCAAATATATAAATATAAAAATATATATATATATATATATATATATATATATATATATATAT
>ML307047.1:0-50549 GCA_005239505.1 Nicotiana paniculata | reverse complement strand
TCCAAATTTGACGGACCTTGCCTTCAGGAAATGCAGCTCTTGGGCATAATTCAATGGCTTGTTAGCTTAAATCCTCGTCGTGGGGAACACCCTGTTGCCTCCCCAACTGGCGTAGGACCCAGTGCGGAGCATATGGCTGAATGCTTCGCAGGCCAATTAACAGGAGATAGCAAACCTTAGCAGACATATTGATAACCTCGTTGAGAGGGAGCCATCCGAACGTCCACTCGATTTGGTTGGCAGTCAGTGAGCTCAAGTATGAGTGCCAGGCTTCTGTGCCTTCAGGGAATTGGTGGCCTTTTACCCGAGTACCATGTTCCTAGATGCAGTTCAAACCGGTTAAGCCGTAGTTCATGTAGCCCGGGCGGTGACAGAGGTGTTCGATCAACCAGATTTGTAGGAGCAGGTTGGACCCCTCGAAGAATTTTCCCCCTGATTGGCAAACTGTCAGAGCTCGGTAAATCTCGGCTAAGACCATCGGTATCAGTGTGCCATTGGACTTTTTCATCATGAAGTCTGATATTCCCACAAGTCCGATGTCTATGCATCCGTCGCTTCTTGGGCAGATCAAGGTGCCCAAGAATGCTACCACAAAAGCTAGCCCCGGCGTGCTTCCCATTTAGCCTGATCTTTGTGAGTTAGACCAGTGTTGTTAGCCTCATAACTCTGGGGATCTCCATAACGTCTGTAAAGAAAGTAGAAAGTGCAGAAGCCTTCGTACAAATGTGGGTCTTGGACGTCTCGGCTAATGTTCAACAGATCCAAAAACCTGTGGGGAGTCACCGCCCTGGGCGCCACTGGGTACCGACTTCTGAGATTTTCATTGAGACCAGCATAACCTGCTATTTCCTCCAGCGTGGGTGTTAATTCAAAGTCCGAAAAGTGGAATACATTGTGGGCGGGATCCCAGAACGGTACTAGAGCCTCGACGATGTCCAACCTCAGCTTGATCTTTAAAAGGCTAGTAAGTCCCCCTAAAGCTTTTATAACAGACTTTCTACTGGTTTCCCCCAAGTTGCTCCACCACATATGGAGTCCCAGAAGGATTTCCTCGACTTCTTTGAAGGGGATGTTTTCAACTGTATTCATCCTGCACATTCGTTCTTTTTTTTTATTAAGACCACAGAATTTTTTTCGAAAAGTGTCATTTTGGGAAAAGGGTTTAAATAAAATGGACCACCTTTGCGAATAGGGCCTTTTAAAGCCGTGTTCTCGAATTGGGTCAAAATTTAAAGACAAAACACAAGTGGCCATTCTTGCAAAACGGCCTTCCGGCGCCCCACTTGGGCGATTAGGCTATAATGGCGTCACCTAATTTTATTTAAGGCTATATTTGTTTGATTTTGAAAAATGGAGTTGGACCCGATGAGGGTTGCCTACGTATCTCACACCAGTGAGAATCAAACAAAGCGTAGTTCGGGAAAAAATCTTGATTAACTAAAAATATACACCCACTCATTTTGTTTTATATATGTATATTTTATTTTTTAGAAATTTTGGCAGCGTTTCGGGATAAACACGAGGATTTTCCAAAATAGGGTAAATTCTCTATTCTACATCACTCTTGGTTTTTCTGCTCATTTTGGTTTAGCCGGTCGATACACAAGCTGTGACAAGTAAAGGCATACGTAGCAAATAAAATGCATCAGGGTAGTCTTTTATTTCGGGTACACCTGTCCTAGACGGACCCAACCCCTGTGTTGAGTCCCCTAAGTCAAATGCACATGATGCAAATAAGCGTTCCTACTAGGGATCCGGCATGAGGTTTTGTTATTCTAGGTTTAAACCTAGGGTTTTGTTCTAGACCAGGCTTACCCGAGCAGACAGCTCGAGCCGAGGTCGGGGCAGCACACCGGGAATACAGAAGCTTTGCCGGCTTTGCAACTTATCCGTACCTCGTTCTAAAATTTGTATACGACTCTAACAGAAAAGAAGTCACACGAAGTGAACACTTCCCAGATGATTTAGAAGACTCAGAGAGAAGAGGGTTTCAGCACAATTTTATATACAGTTCAGATAATATCAAAGCGGTAAAAGCGGCATTTAGCACATTAGGTTCAAATATGTAAAATCAGATAATAAAGCCAAATACAACAGTTATTCTAAGCTCGAATTCTTGAACCCTGAACCAGAGATTCTGGGTTCCTTATCCCAAGCAGAGTCGCCAGAGCTGTCACACCTCCTTTTTCACTACCCCCGGATTAATGAAGGGGTAATAAAGGAGTTTTTCCACTTTAAGTGACATTATACGGATTTGGGATTTATTTATTTATTTCGGAGTCGCCACCCGGTTTTTTTTTTGACGATGTTCTGGGACACTGTATTATTTAAAAATCCCAAACCGAGGAAATTTTGACTCTGTTTTAATTTGTCTGCGACCAGAAATCCAAGTAAGGAATTATGTTAACCCGGGAGAAGGTGTTAGGCATTCCCGAGTTCCATGTTTCTAGCACGGTCGCTTAACTATTAATATTTGGCCTAATTATCTGATTATTTATATGTTTTAAACCTATTATGCTTTTAGCCTTTTTTTCATTTTTTGGCCGCTTTTATCAATTTATCTTGAGACAAGTCATGATGGCGTGCACTTGTTTGTTTTTGGACACATTATAACTGCACCACATGAAATGCACCCGCAACAACATGTGATTTTTATTAAAATTTGAATTTGAAGACGGGGACATGAGTTGTCGCACCCGAGTGTAGATTAAGGTAATTTGAGGTAATACTCGATTTTTGTCTAATTTCAAACTAAAAGTATTCGTTCTACCTAAGAATTGCCTAAAATAATGTCCAATAGCCTAAAGATAACATGTTTCGGGCTATGGCCATATTTTAGCCCCAAATTATTTCAACTCTTTTGGCCAATCCTAATTGTGTCTAATTAACAAGAAGGGATACGTATAGTTTAAACTAACACCACTAGGGATAAGCATAGTAGGAACGTTTGCACAAAATATAACCGGAATCTGTGTTTTAGTGTTATTTTCAGTCATCATTTTTTGAAAAAATTACACTCATATACATTCAAATATTTAACAAATTGTGTACAAGTAAATCACCATATTTTCAAGGATGCAGATTGTCAAAAGTGAATAATTGGTGTTTGAATTTTGTAGTCTAGGCCTAATCTATAGTTTCTTTTATCGGTCTGAATATGAGCATGTGTCACTAGAATTGAAATTCTTTTGTAAAGAATATGTTGCATACGTTGGTTTCAGAGAGTTTACTTTGTGCGAAATGAATTAGGCATGATTAACTCTACCTTACATTGATGGTAACTATGATCGTGATAGCCATTTTTCAAATCAGCGTGTTTATAAAAATCCTATACATGCCAGCTTAGATATACACTCAACTTCCTACTATTGTCATGCTAGTTTAGAGACAGGGATTGGATTATAAATTCACTAATAAAAACAGCCTATTTTTCAGAGAAAAAAAAAATAAACACGAATAGTAAGAAGAATTTAAATATATACAGTCCAGTCTTTAATTACAATGATTATGAAAATAAATATAGTTAATTACAACTTCGACTGCTACTGGCAACATGTATTTTTGAAAGGCAGAAAAATTTAAAATGACCAGTCTAGCTAAATTATCTGTCTTGAATCCTTTCAAAGCCATGCGTTCGAGCTTTCATTTGTAATCTGTAGAACACCTCAATTAGATGAGTGTGTTATGCACCCATTGGACTAAACAGGACTATGATAGGAAGTCGAGTTTAAATCGGATGATGCTTATACTAAGCTAAAAAAATAGAACTACTCGTGTATTCTTTAATGCGGATTATAAGTCCAAAATCTACTATTTGGGTAGTAGTAATCAATAGATTTTCAAATATTTATAGGACGAATCATATCATGAAGGAGGTTGGGCTCATCCTTTATGATATTTTTACACCACTTTTACCAGAACAGGTTCTGGCCTCTTATAGGTCGAATCTGACCATAAAAGAGGGGTCAGATTCATCTCTATAGAGGTCTTATTCAACTCATAATTGTGCCATAGCTTTAATGTTAGGAATTTTTAGAGTATGAATCTGACCACTTGAAGGGTTCAGATTCAATGTTCTACAACCTTTGTCGATTGTTCACTTCGTACCTTTAAGGGTGATAGCTTACTGTTTAAGCACTTAACATGGGGTGAATTTGACTATCAACAAGTCAAATTTATCTACCCTAGTGCTGATACTAACATAATTCTAAACTATACAGGGACTTTGATTATTTCGGCATTTTTAGAGGATGAATCTGGATATTTAAAGAGTCCAGATTCCTTATTCTAAGGCCCTTTGCGATTACCTATTTTATACCCTTAAGAGAGTGATTTTCAGCAACTAAGCCATTGTTTATGCACTATTATGTGAATTTGACCATTACAAGATCGAATTCATCTACCCTAGTGCAAATTATCTTAATAATAAACTAAAGCAAGCACAAAACCAACATCTAACTTATTTTAACTACACAAACTCAAAGCATTCTGTAATCAATAAGACTTAATCACAACTAAACAGAATGATTCCAAGGATTCAGGCATTTCATAGACAACACTCATTCAGATTCATTTACCAGCATATTAACCAATCCCATTTTAGATTTTTCATACCAAAAACAAAGGAAAAGGAGATTCAGCTAGAGAAGAAGGATTTAAACAACAAAGAAAAAGAACAAAAACTCAGATTTGATTATTTCAATAAAGTTAAGTTGTTACATACCTTGTTTGAAGAGAAAAGTAACAGAAAATCCTAACCAAATAAAGGTCAGGCCAAGAGAAAATTCAGCTAGAAGAGAGAGAGTAATGAAGCAGCAAACAAACATCAACCTCAAACCAACACAGCTCCCAAAATCAACCCAGGTGAGTTTGAAAAATAAGAAAATTGAAGGAGAAACAAGGCTGAAAACCCAAGTAGATTCTTGATGAACTTTCGAAGAGAAATCAGATTTTTGTCCTACTAATATCTTTTGAAATCTTCTCATGAATAAGAAACTACCCTCAATTTTCTGTGTTTTCCAAAATGTTTTTTAGTAGCTGACTCAGTGTAAAAGAAGGTCAAATAGAATGTCCAAAAAAAAAGATCCTTCTAATGTTGAAAATGGGTGTATTTATAAGGGACTTGGGGGTGGGATATATCTAGCATATTCCTTGTCTAACGAGCTGAAATAGTGCATGGGGCAGCTATCACCCTTATCCTTTGGGACAGCTGCCCCTATTTCAGAAATTTCCATCCATTATAATGACCCTAATACCCTTAAGAAATCTGATTTCAAAAGTCTAGAAGGTTCTTGGGTTGTTACACCCAAGATTCCCTCACGTAGGATTCCTAATATACCCCTTGAAGTCTCTGAAATTACCATTAGGTAACCAGGGTTAAACTTACTTGGGTTATTAGTAGCCCTAGTTAATTAATCCCAGTTAGCTCACTTTAGTTAACTAATGGTTATCCTCAACTAGAATTAGGTTAGTTAGTTAAAGGTTAGTTGATTGATGAAAATTAGTTATGGTATTAGGCTTGGTTATTTATCCTACACTATGGTTTATTTCAGTTTTCAACTTAAGTCTAAATGGGATCAACTTTCCTTTAAGTACCCAAAAATCATGATTCTACTAACTAACCCATAGTAATTTGGTCAATTAGCTTAGGTAAAGAAAAATCAGAATTTACTTTCAACCAAGCAAAAGAAATGGTGAAACTCTAATTAATAGTAGTTAATCTAGCTATTTATGCAATTAGACATGCAATCATCAGGTAACAAACCTTATGGTAACACTTTGAAACGGTGTTTTACTTTGATAATTAAGGAGAGGCAGTCAATCATAAGAGAGAAAATCAAAAGAAGGAATCAAAAAACTTGTTATTAGGAAAGGCGAGTTCATGGAATCTTTCAATAATTTCATACAGAAAATATACCTATACCAATAAGTTCAGATTCGATCGGCTAGGGCAAATTAAGCATGACTAATATAACATATATTCATAGCTTGAACTAATATTAATCCATATGCTAAGTTACTAAATTACCTAAGAGTGGTTCAATTGGTCTAAACATAATCAATTAACGGGTCAATGAAAGAGAAGCACACACACATGATTACTAAAAGAACCTAGATTAATCACAAAGAAACATGACTAAACAGGAACGAGTAGTAATAGAACAAAAAAGAAAACTAGCCTAAAACAGTGGTGATTATACAACCCTATTCGTAATTTCAGTAAAAACGAGATAACAAATAATAACAAAGGAAGAAGCAAACAGAAGAAGAAAAAAAAGGTGGGGAAAATACCTATTTGATGGGTTTGGCCGGAAAAAGGAAGTTCTCGGACCTTGGTGGGGTTTGAATGGAATCAAACCTACGTGAATCACTTGATCTTGTGGAGAGCAAGTGACTCATGTAAGTCTGAGCCATTGATTCGCTTTCAATCGATGGGGGGGTGAACTCTAGGGTTTTAGTGTTTTTTCAGATATGAAATTGCTCTATTTCGGGTGAGTTTTTGGGGAAACTGATGGTGGGGTGTGGTTGAGGATGAAGAGAGGATCATCTGGTAAGAATTTGATGGTATTTGGTTGAGCTCCGGTGGCCGGAAGGCGGTGGGATCCTGGGGCGGCTAGGGTTTCTTTAGAGAGAAGAGAGAGAGAGAGACGGACGAAGGGGAGGGGGGTTAGACTTTCTAAGTGAATGGGGGGTAGGGTTTAGTTTGGACATTTATATAGTTAGGGATTGGGTAGTTCTCAGCCGTTGGATCTAGAAAGATCAACGGCTGAGATTTAGCACCTCTTAAACGGTGTCGTTTTGGGTACTGGGTTTGGGTAGGCCGGGTAAGGGGGTTTGGGTCTGGGTTGTTTGTAGAGGCAGATTGGGCCTGGGTGTTTTCAAGCCCAGGTCCGAATTTAGTCTCCCTTTTTTAAATACTTAGGTTAATTAATCACCTAAATAAACTCTAATAATGTACTAATCAGTCTTAAACTGATTTCATTTAATTATATGTTAATTAATGAGTTAATTAAAAGTAAAACCATTAGTTTAGTACCCATAATTATTTAAAGAACCAATTTCGTAATTTTCTTAGAAAAAATGATTAAATTGTGCAACTAATTATCAAAATCCCAATTATGTCAAATGATGAAAGTTTTAAAATGTTTTATTGTTATTTATCACTTTATAAAAAAATTTAAAAGATGAACTATAACCATGCAATGCAAATAATTCACAAATAAACACTGAAATTCAACAAAAATCTATGAAATTAATTTATTTATCGAATTTTGTAGGAGCATTTAGTAGGTGAAAAATCACATGCTCACAACCTCATGTGTAAATCTCTTTATGTATGCATGAGACTAAGTAAAACATCAGCGTTATCATGTAAAAATTCACTTAACTTACGTTTCTGTTTGGGGGATAAGCCCCAAATCAATGTAGACCTTCCTATCCGGCCATTGGATGAATAAAATCATTTCCTTCAACTCTTCGGTAGTCGAATATATAGAATTAGTCTTTTCTGGTTCGACGATTCTATCCTCAGGAGTCGATTCATTTTGCTCTAGAACATATTGTTATAATTGCTATTTGTCCGCTTCCCTTTTGGGATGGGTATTGGTAGCTGCAATTGAATTAACTTCCTGATAGTTTTTTGCTCTTGCCAAATCTCTTTAGTTCCACACGATGAAAGGAATTTTTATTACTTGGTGTAGTGTTGATGGTATTGCATACATATCATGTATTCATTGTCTTTATAGGATAGTATTGTAGAAAATATCTCCCCCACCTGTTGGAATAGGCTCTCCTTGGTTACCCTTTCCGCAAAGGTCATCAGAGTGATCTCACCTTTAATCATCTCTAGAGTTATTGAATTCAGAAAGTAGTAATGCTTTTGAAATGATCCGACTGCATCTTCTCAACCACTTACATTTGGATGATGTTGGCCGAACTACCTGGATCAATTAAAACATGTCTAAAATCAGTGTCAACAATTCGCGTAATAATTATTAGGCCTTCGTTATACGGCATGATCAGCCCATCTTCATCTTCATCATTGAAAGTGATTTCTTCTCCCGCCATGATTTGTCGGATACATTTTTCGTGGGTAATAGATATTTTGAGAGCTCCTTCGAGTTTTTATATGTAACACTGTTCACCGCTTTACCTTTGAAGATGATATTAACCACCCATTTCGGAGATGGATCCAAGAGAGGTTCTTTATTATTCTTGTTCCTTATATAGGATTTCTTGTCCTTTCATTGAAAAGATCCATAAGGTAACGCATTTTGTGGAGTCGATCCACCTCTCCATGTAGGGCCTTGCATTATGTGGTTTTATGTCCATGATCATCGTGGAATTCACACCAACGTGCCTAGCTTTTTTTGCGAGGATCTATCCTCATTTTCTTCAACCACCTCACTTTATTTTCCATGTCTCAGAGCGTTTCTACTGATTCCGTGATATTGACATTAAAGTTATAGTCGAGCAATTGCGGTCTAGGTTAATGTTCATTAATTCAATATGTTTTCGGTTCCTTTCTTGCTCAGATGAGGTACCACATCGTTACTCCGCCCAAAGTTTCTATCATATCGACCTGATCTCAGCCTTCGATCATTTTCTCCATTCATGGATATGGAATAAGGTTCGTACCGGATCCTGGAGTCTCGTTCTTAGGATCGTCTCATCTACGAACTATTTCGATCCGGCTATTGTATCTGGTTATCTCCTTTCCTTCAAATCTTGGGAGTGCTAAAATATCATCTTCTATTCGAAACTTACTGATGTACCTGTGGACATATCATTTCATGTTTTGGCCAAAAACTCTTGTAGGCTCTCCTTTAATTTCTTTGAGGCTTCTAAGTTATTCGGGTTCATGTTTCTTGTGAAAGCCACAACGGCCCAATTATTTGGAACCTTGGGAAGCATCATACTCTCCCTTTGAAATTGATCGATGAAGTCTCAGAGCGACTTCGTTCTTCCTTATATGACTTTGAAGATGTCTTTCACTTTCTTATCCACCTTTTATCCTCTAGAGTGTGCTTTGATGAAGGCATTTTCAAGTTCATCAAGAGAACTAATACAATTTTCAAGTAAATAGGAATACCAGGTTAAAGCTCCCTTTGTTAGGGTTTCTCTAAACTTCTTGACGAGCACTAATCTGATTTCTTCCCTTGTGGGGTCATTCACTTTGATTCTGATCGTGTAAGTAATGACATGGTCACACGAGTCTCAGGTTCTTTCATATTTCAGGATGTCATTATGCTATTTTGAACTTCTCAAGGATCGGTAGTGACGTCGCGCTTAATTTCCATGGTTATTGAGAGTACTTGTTTATGTCGATTCCCTTGGTAATGGGTGGAACTCCCAGGATCTACTTGATCCTCTTGTTCTGTTCATTAACATGTTGTTGCAGGGTTAGTATTAAACTTTATAAATTAGCATTCTTGGATGTACCTGACCCTCCGGCTTCGAAATTGTTAGGAATTCCGGAAGCCTTCAACATAAGTTAGGGGTGGCCAGAGTCGTTCCTATTTGGGGGGTTGGTGTACTGCTACGGTTGTTACACCCAATCAACATATTGACCACTACACCTATCTGAGCATTCAACTCTGCTGTTGAGACATGAAAAACTTCAAGGTTTTCTCTATACTGGGTTGATCCAAGGTATTCCTTTGAGGTGATGCCCCTCAAAAATCCTATGGTGAGGATTCCCCAATGAGTCGTCAAGTCCGTATTGAAGGGCAGATCTTTGTGTCGTGCTCGTGAATCGTCCTTGTTTAGTAGAGCTCCTTTGTCGGATGATGCATCTTTGTTAACTGGTGCAAGTCCTTCAGTTGTCCGCCAAGTTGTGGTGCCATGCTCTGATTAGTTGGCTCAACATTCTTTGCAATCATTCTGAATTACAAAATAGAAAGAAAATTGAAAAATTAGAGACAACCTTTTTAATGAGAACAAACAATCAAAGCTTTGAGTCAAACGCTCAATTGTTAGGGCCCCACGTTGGACGTCAAACCGTTTAACCTAAAAATAATTTCAAAATAACTAGAATTGTCTTTGGAGTATTTCACCTAGGCACTGCTTCCATCTCCCCCGAAAAGAGCTGCAGGTGAAGATATTTCTTGTGAGGGAAAATTTATATTGTTCATTCGTCTCATGGAATGACACTTATCCCGGCAGCATTATGTCGCCATGTAAAAACAACTTCATATGAGGTTATGTTTTTTCTCATATCTGGCTAATCAATTTTCCGTAGTTCATCTCCCCTTTGTCGTTGACTTTCTTTTTCATGTTTTCGCTACTTCGTCTGAAAAATTTACTCTTTTAATTAAGCCAAACTATAAGTAAAGCTTTGTAGAACTGACTCACGTGTAAAGATTTTTAGCCAGTTTTCTTATACCCTTATAGCTTTTTTTTGTCTACTAAGTGTCACTTTTTGACTTCGAACCAGAGATGAGAGATCATAAGTTGGATCTTTGGCCTAAAATGCAGCAAAATAAAATATCAGTATTTTAAAAGGCGTTTTTGGGGCGAGCTCTGAGTAAGGCGCACCAAAAATACCTCGAGGCGATGGTTGGGCGAAAGTCTCAAGAGGTATATGCCCAGCAATTCGGGACATACGCCCGGGCTTTGAGGCGAGTTTTTGTAGTGAGGCGGAAGCCCAAGAGACTTCTTCAAATTAAAATAAATTTTTGAAAAGAAATATAATACCTAAATTCTCAAAAGTCGAACAGTAAGTATTCAAAAAATTTAAAAGAGAATTGCAATGTTAAATTTAAAAGTCAAGACATTTTTTATTGCTAGAAGCTCTAATTTATGATTTTTTCCAATTATTTATCTTGTCCATTAGTCTGTTACTATCTCTCAAAAGCAACGAACAATTAATTAATTTTTTTTTGCAAATACAAATAAAACTCAATCTCCTCCATAGCAGCAAGTTCAAAGTTCAAATTGCAGGTTAGTCAATCCTTTTTGATTTTGGTCCTCCACGTAGAAAACTTTATTCTTTTCAATTCAAATTACTTGTGCTTGTAAGCAGCGTATAATGGATTATTTTGATAATTTTTTTNCTTTTTTGTTCTTCCATGTAGAAAACTTTATTCTTTTCGACTCAAGTTACTTGTGCTTCTAAGTAGCGTATAATAGATTGTTTTGACTAGATTTTTGTGAGGATGGTGTGTTGTATGTGTATGTGTATATATATATATATATCACTTATTTATAATTTTCTTCAAAGTTTTATGCAATTTAACATATTTTAAAATATTTACTATAATTATATTGTTTTATGAAATATTAAAAATTAAATACTCATGGGGCTTACGTCCCGTGCCTCGAGGCTTATGCCTCAATGAGGCATATGTAAAACGTCTCGTCTTATGCCCACGCTTTTTAAAACACTGTAAAATATATTAAAATAACAGTTGCTTAAATTCTATTGGTTATTTATAGTTAGCAGACCTAATTGTGATGCATAAGTTAGATTGTTCTGTCAATCTTTTGGGATTGGCTATAGTTTCGTAATTGTTCCTAATGGTAAGATACACATCTCTTGTTCCGATGAGGCATATAAGAGCAAAAGAATTTACCGTTATTTTTACTCACATGTTCTGTTAAACGTTAGATGGTAATAGGTAAGAAGGTAACTGTAATTATATCTCATTCTCATGAATATAGGTGTAATTGAATCTGATGTTCATCATACGTTATTTTATGCTGGTATCTTTTCGTTAGTCTTTGTCAGCTGAAGCCAAATGTGATTGGTAATTTCTACCACTACTGCGTTCCATCTTTGATTTTTCTCTTTACCTTCTTGTTCGAGTTCTTTTTCATTCTTCAGTTTCTTATCTTTAGAAATCTTTGCGACCATGTCGTATAGAGAGGATGTTTGAATTGGCTTATTTTAAGTGCTTATATCGAGAGGATGTTTGAATTAGTTTATTTTAATTAAGTACTTGTTAAGTTTTAAGCACTTTTCCAATTTTTGTGGTGTTTGACAACTATAAAAAGTACTTAAAAGCACTTACTTTTATGCATGAAAAGTATAAAAATAAGCCAAAAGCTGGGTATTACCAACTTATGACTTCGAGCTTAGAAGTTACTTTTAAAAACCAATCCAAACACCCTCTAAATTGTGATTGGTAGCTTCTTCCTTCATCCTGACTCAACACATACCGATTGTAATATTTAGGTGCTTTTCTATCTTTCCAAAAGGGCTAAAGTAATAAATCTAAAAATGCACACATGCAAAGAGCATGACATGCGATTTTACAATGGGTTTTATTTTACTTTTGTGGATTTTGGAGATAGGTTTTGTGCAAAATTAAAAAGCATATTATAGCTATAAACACATTCATTATCTGGTGTGGATGGGAAACTGTTGGAACTCTAAAAAATATCAGGAACTCATCAAGAAAAATTATGCCTCACAAATCATAAGTTTGCTATAAAATGGTAACAGAAGTAGTAATTGAAAAAGATGGTGACTACAAGAAAGGCCTTTAAGCCATAACCTTACTGCTGCTGCTCTTTCACATCAACCGTATCTTCTCCCTCAACAGATAAGGATGCCCCTTGCGATGTTGCCATACCCAAGACCTCTCCAGGTGGTGGATGGTCAAACTTGCATGTCGCCCCATACTTGCACATTCCAGTCTTCATATAGTATGGACAGTGTACAGCACCCTGCTAGTATCATCGCAAAAAATTAAAGGAAAAATATCTTAATACTTGCATTTCCAACAGACCAACTAAATGAGAAAAGGTTTACATACAATTCAAAGAATAACAGACCATCAACTAAAGTTGACGAGTTAAGTTTATATGCCCTGTTAAGAATGGACGGGGGATGGAAATAAATTGCAAATGTACATATCTGTAGAGAAATATAGTATTCTGTGAGGGGTTTTCACTGATCAGAAGATATTCAAACACACAACCATTGGGTGCAATCTAATACCTGTAACAAGATGCACTAGTAGGAATTATGTGGAAGTCTCTATTTGTTTTTAGCGGTAGTCATACATCTGTCATAGTTTATTATAAACAGTTATCCAATGTGCGGTGTTATCGTGTTATTTCCCAATGCTTATGAAGATCTAACCAACACATTCTTTTGAGGTTGTTGAACACCACTAAGAAGAACCAGGTTATCAGAAAATTTATGTAATGCCTTGAAATACTTCGCCCACTAGAAAATGAACATGTCATATTTAGGGTTTAGAAAGTAAAAGATTAACAAGGTACCTCCCTCCTTGGTAGACCAGCAAGAGTAAGCTTAACATTTGGCTGCTGCACATCCTTTGCTGACACTACTGGTGCTGAACGATCAAGAGGGTGATGAAACTTGCATCTTTCACCAAACTTGCATTCCCCAGTTTTCATATAGAACTAAAGGACAGCATGACAGACCAAGCAACATGTGCAAAAGAAAGATAGTGAATGACTAGATCCAATTATACTGAGAATATCAGAAGAGAAATTCATAGCTGATTTAGATAACAGTATAGAACAAGAATGAGAACTCATTCAACACTACAGGTAGCTCCCTATAGTATCTACTGTGTATACGTTATGTGTATATGTAGGCATACTGTTTAACGCTTAAAAAGACATAGATGAGGGCCTAACAACATGCACTTGTCCTTAGAAATAATAAATGTAAAAGTCAACAAGAGGTAAGAACAATGCTACAGTTACTAGACTCCAGATAGTATCTGGTATAGGTGGTACTGCAAAATATGTTCATGTTTTGAAAGGTTTACCATGTCCTTTTTAGGATTGATACAATGTACTTCCGTTCTTTTGGCAAAGGTAGGTGAATTCAACAGTCAAGACAAGTGAGAGGTTCAAGGAAAAAGACCAATCATTTCCACAGAAGTGCAAGCACCAGACAAAAAGGCTGCAAAAGATGCTCCTCCGGCCCTAAGATATACAGATCTAATGCCAATTAAGCGGCACCTTTTGATTGGGGGACAGCATAAAAATGCCTTCTAACTGATAAGCAAAAAAAATATGGCTCATAGTCCAGGACCCAAAAGAATGTCACATGCATCCAGCTTGAGAGTAGTAATTCACATCTCTTTCAAGTATGTCTTAGGACAAAGTAGGTACGCACATCGCATTCAATTTGTCCAGGTCGTTGTGGATAGACAGGTGGAAGAAACCCAAGCTGCAGCATTGAAATAAACAATCAATTCAGTAACATGTTCCAAAGCTTTTTATTGGAAATACAAACTGAACACTGCTTATACCATAGTCTGAGTCAGTCTTGGATCTAAATTTTGCAAGAGAGAGGCAGCTGGATTAACCATTCCAATGTTCAAATGTGTTGCAGGAGAGGCTACAAGGGCAGGACCAATAGCAGCAGCTGGAGGATGAAAATGTACCAAGTGAAAGAGAATCAATAGTTGACTCTAGGCATTAAATTTTTTATGTTAAATATTTTAATAATGCCCCCAGGTGAAATTTCGTTTATAGGTCTTTCTCAACTGTTTAGATTAAACTGAAATCTAGTGAACTTCTTTAAATTCAATGACACTGATGAGTACTACTTTATCACATTTTTATAATGGTGGTGTCATGGCCTGCTTGCAAGCACCTCGACTATTCCATCGGATGCCTGCATCCTCCGGATAGTAAAAATACTGGTTAGCTCTACCTACCAAGACTCAAAAATATGAGAAGCAATCACCGCCTAACTTTTTGACTCTACCGGTATTCGAACCCTAGTCTCATACAGTCTTCATTCCAACTTCATCAACCTTTAGAGCACACCCGCAGGAGACTGGGCGCAAGTACTACTTGATATCTTTTGTCCCAGCAATCCCTTTATCTTAATAATTAGCAAGATACATTGACATTTGTTAAAAAAATTCTGAGAACATAACACATTTTCTAATCCTAAAAATTCACATGAGAAAGAAGTATGCTGACACTATATTAGATTTAACAGATAATGTGCTTCACACATAGTTGCATATCAGATCAAAACCTATAAAATTCAAAACAAACAGAAGGTAAACAAGAACCTTTTTTTTAAGTAGGTACGGCAAACAAGAAGCTTAAGACTCAGAAAAATATTTAGCAATGTTCCAACAGAACTTATTAATATCCTTACTTCTTTCAGGATGGTTGTAACGGCAAGTGCCTCCATACTTGCAGCTGTTTGATATTTACCCCAAAAAAAAGAAAAGAAAGACACGTTGTAAACCAATGATTAGTCCAACTTTTTGAGTATTTAAACTGTTAGCAGAAGAACAAAAAGTAGAAAAACTCCCATGTTTACCAACAGACTAACCTGCCAGTTTTTAGGTAGAAAGGACAATCAACTTCACCCTGTAAAAGATAAAAACCAGAAGAATGAACTGCTTACTGTGGGTCTCTGAAAATACACCTATTAGCATATCTAATTAAGCTTAACAAAAACAGCCAGCTTCAAGTAGCTAAGTTATGATTATTTCATCAAAAAGAAAAGCCATGGTCCTTACGGATGAATACTCATATTCTCGTCTGCTTTCTCTTCCTAGAGGTTAAAATCTCTATTTGCTAGTTTTCTTCTTAAAAATTTCTATTGGCTAATTTCTCCAAATAGGAAGTACATTCCAGAAGTACCTGGATCTACAAAATGGAAACATACTGTAGACAAATACCTGAAGAAAAGAATCAAACTTCAATATAGCCTAGCATCACTAGGATGGCAGTGGCACCCATTACACAGGTAATGAAAAGACATGAGATGCTTTACGATACTTGGGTCAGCAGTAGGTGAAAAATTAGTTAGTTAGATTGTCTTAAGAACAACACGCTCTTCTCATCACAATAAATCCTCAAAGTCAAATTGCGGTGCCAGGATCGAAATATCACAATACATAATTCTTTTGCTATAGTAAAATCATGATAATAATTGTCAAATGAAGTAGACAAAAACTGCAGTCTATTAGTAATAGTAGCTATCTTGTGACAGCACAAAAGGAACGGAGAAAAGAAAAAGACAAACCAAAAAGCAAACAGAACAAGAAAGAAGCATGTAACACATTCTTACTCAGTGAAGATAAACGATAAAATATATGAAGTACCGGTCTAATAGGAAGGCCTTTGGAGTTGTGCAATAAAGCTGGAACAGAAAGCGGCTTGATGAGATTCACATCCTCAGTCATCTCATTATTAGCTGATCCAGGGATTTCCGCAGAGCCACTTTCTTGCTTTGGAGATGGCAATTGTATATCTCTTGGATGGTGAAATTTGCAGGTAGCACCAAATTTACATGTCCCCGTCTTCATGTAAAACTGCCACAGTATGATTTAAGTAACTATGAAACAGAAACATTACATGCATACTCACACGATCTTAGGTAACAAGTAGTGCTAAAATGAGCAAAAATATTTGCATACCGCGCAGGAGGGTTCAGAAGGTCTCTCAGGCAAGACAGAAACATCAGAGTTTTGTACAGAACCCTGAGATCGAAGCCAAATTAACAGTTGAAACAAATGAAACTTTATCTTCATAGTAAGAATATAAAAGTTGAGCTTGTGAACCTACCAAATGAGCTGTATTATCTTTGGGGTGGTTGAATTTGCATCTATTACCGAACTTGCATTTTTGAGTCTTCATAAAATACTGGAAACACGTCAACAAACAATTAGGCAAATTAACAGCACCCATAGCTGCAAACACATCAAAGAGTTTTTCTTACTGGACAATCAGGCTCTCCAGGTCTTTCAGGAAGAGATTCAGTTGTAACTGGAACCTGCATAGATAAAATGGAAGAAAACAGCTAGAAACATAAGATGTGATAACAGATTTTACGGACAAGTGGATGCAAATATGAAACAGTTTAAAAGGATCTTCCGCCAGACAAAAGGGCGATGCCTCCAATCTTTCCACAGGGAATGAGAGTCCATGATAATGTATTAATGTTAGGAACTGTCAAAAGTGCAATGCCTGAACCAGCCTGCATAAGGCCAAGAGCCCAACTATATACCAGCTAGAAGGAATAGATATTTTGGCCTCTGAATATTTAGCAACTAGTGTACGCGCGATTAAGAAAAACATCAAAATAAGTTCATATAATAATGTCATAATTCTTTATAAAGGAAAATCAATCGTTAACATGCATCCTACTTGAAAGTTTTCAACATTCCAAATTAAATATGATCAACCATTTGAATTACGTAAACTTGAATAAGAAAAGAGAAAATAAAAAACTATCGAAAAAGAAAAAGAACATAATAATGTGAAACTATGGGGGATGTAAACATGAGATGATGTCCACTTCTTTCATCTTCCTCCAAGTTTTATTTCTTATTATTTTGTTTTTTAATATGAATTGTTGACACTTTTGTTTCATAAGGTTGACAAATTTTCTACTTCTCTCAAATAAAAATTATAATAAAACTATAAGATAAAGGGCACAAAGAAGGAAATAGAAAAATAAAGAATGGAAAATATAATGTCACAATTATATTTACATATAGGATGATGAAAGAGCATTAGACAACTAGAAGAGGAGGATCTAATTACTTTTAACATTGATAACTTTTTACATTACCATAAAAATATATACTGCAAAAAGAATAATAAATCTTAATTAAAAAATCAATTACAGCAAAAAGCTCCTAGAAATCAAAACAAACAAATGAGACTGCCTTTTTATGTAAACTCCTGAGCGGAAGTTTAACGACAACATCGGTATTAATCAAGATTGCCTTGAGAATATAGAAATGCTTCTGAGCCATCACTAATTTGACAGAACAACATTGACCGACGATGAGTCCACCACCTACGTATAACTATAGAAATGAAGAAAATTCAAATGAGAATGATTGAGGTTAGGGGTTGTGAATTTATAGGGATAAAAGAATTGTTGGTGACAGAAATTTGATTAGTATTGTTTAATGCACAAAAGATAACGGCTTGGAAGGTGAAAGCTGAAAAGTTCATGCCTATAATTGTTTATTATATGGATTAGTAATTACAAGATACTCACTAACCGTTACTTTGGTGATGAGCTTCTATTAGACAAAGACACCGGCTTTATCATACTTTATTGGAGATTTGGGCTTTAATAGGTAAAATAGGTGGCTATTTACGTTAGCGGATTTTAATAGAGTGAAGGAGAGAAATGAATGAAAAAATGTAAAAAAAAACAGAAAAAAGATAAATAGGAATGCTTGTCATATAGAGATGTCACATCATCTTGCCAATTCCCAGCTTTATATTTATATAGAGATTAGCAAGCTGCAAGTGCTAGTATGGATTTTTTTTTTTTATAAGTAATAGCTTAGAATTAACTGGGGACTGTGAAAACCTTAAAATGCTTTACATTATCATAATTCAATTTGTAAATGATGAGCATGAGTATCAAGCACGAATTTTGGAACTGGTGGGAAAGAGCATTTCAGCTACCTTGTACATCTAGCATCTTTAAGTGTAAGAAAGTATAAAAGGTATATAAATAACTAAATAAAGAAGTTGAAAAACAGTTCATTTCAAGAATTAAAAGTATTTTGAGAATGTCAAAAAATGAAATCACAGCATCTTATGGAAAGAGGGGACTAGTATTATATGTACGACATTATCATGTAGGTCACCAAAAAAAAATACCCTCACCATCCCATCTTATTTAATGGTGTTTGATACCCCACAGTTAAAGAATGAGAGAAACACTTCCGAAGCTTGTGATCTAAAATAAATTACAAACTACAGACATTTGTGTGGCTATAAATGATCTCATTAAGGATCAAATGAGAAGTTTAAAATTGAGTTGTTTCTAAATATAGAAAGGTGTCATTCTTTTTGGGGCAAAGTAAAAAGGAAAGAGTGCCACATAAAATGGGACAAAGGGAGTAGGACATGAACAAATTATAGATAAAGGCCTAAAAAACAAATAGCTACCAACCTTTGTGAACTTAATTACAAATCCTTTTCAACCAAACACACCACCTCGAAGTTGGAAGGAAAGAAAGATATACCAACTCCTAACAACCAAATGAATTTGCTAATTACATAACTAATGCCTCCCACACCAACAAGGAAAAGCATGAATTAGATGGATAGCATTTCACTAGTACTGTTTACATAACCTTTAAATTGTCCTTCACCAATTGACAAAACAATACAGAAAAACGAAGCTATGAGTGCTCGCTAAAGCACAAAACCGTTAGTTTTTAAAGAAGATATTAAATGTGAAAGCCATATTTCAAAAATGACAAGGAGTTAATAATTCACACTTTGGATTATTGGTGTATCACAATATTATGTTTTCGTCTAAGCGTGAAAACATAGATACTACAGAAGAATTTGGATGGAATATTTGAGCTCTCTTGAACTGTTACTACTTTGTAAATTATCTCTCACCATTTATCCTTGCAATAACACCATAGACTATCTGAAGCAAAGATAGTAACAGTAAGTGAAAGCTTGTCAGTTGAAACTGCCCGCACAGAAAAACGACACTCAAAAACCTTGAGCCATAGACATTCTCATCAACCAACTAAACCACTGAAAAACAAGTTGATGTTCTATAAATAAGAAAATAATTCATCAATAAAACAATAAACTACAACTGTGGAAGACCATATATTGCTGTCTTGCAAGTAATACAAAACTTTCAATAAAGAGGGCCCCCAGTCTCTTTAGAGAACAATTAATGATGAAAAGATAAACAAATATGGTGGAGGACCAGATTTTCCTCTCTCCCCAGTAATACAAAACTTAAAAAAAGAGCGTGGTTTAATCTCTTTGATGTTCTTTTAAAGCCATTATGTGGAACAAAGCATAACTTCCACCATAATGAAACAAGGAACACCCTTCACATACCTCTAACCCTTGTTACTGCAACCAAAGCCATTATGGGGACAAACCTCTATTTTTTTTTTTTTTTTTTTTTTTAATTTTCAAATTTTTGATAAGTCAAATAAGCTTTATTAGTGCTAGCAAAGGAAAATCACTATACTGAAAAATAAAGCACTCTCTTAGTTTCATTTTAGGGATCTTTACACTACTAGCGCGGCAAGATCCAATATTTACTTTTCGTCGTCGGTATACTTATATGGGAGTATTGCCAAAGCCATTATTGGGACAAATATGCTTATTTTTATTTTATTTTTTATTTGTGATAAGTCAAGCGTCTAGGATTTATTAGTGCTACCAAAGCGAAAACACTTTACTGAACACTTCCTCTGTTTATTTTATGGGTCTTAGTTTGATCAAGTACGAAGCATAAAAATGTAAACAGAACTTTTAAATCATGTGACTTTTAACTAAGGATGTGTTTGGTGCGAAGTAAAATATGTTCCACGAAAAATATTATATTTTCTTGGAAATAAGTGATTTTCTTATTTATTTTCTAGCGTTTGGTTAGTTAACAGAAATTATTTTTTGAAAAATATATAATCTATGCAAATACTATGGGAGATGGGGTGAGGGGGTACGACAGGGGCCGAGGGAGGAGTGGGTGGTGGGCAGGGCGGGGGTTGGTTTGGTAGGGGGAGATTTTCCGGGGCAGGTTTAGAGGGTGGAAGGAGGGTGCTGTTGTGGGGGTGGGTCGGGATGAGATCCGGGTGCAAGATGGTAGGTCGAGATATAGGGTCGGGGTGCCGAGGATGTGGATTAGGGGCTGGGGTGGGAGTGGGAAGGTTGAAAGAGAGTTTTGAAAAATAATTTTCCTCCTCTTGGTAGGGAAATAAATGAGTTCAAATTAAAAATGTTTTCCAAAGCATTTAAGCCAACCAAACATGAATATTTTCCTTCGTACCAAACACACTTAACATACCCAAAATACAATTTGAATCTTGCGGCCTTCAATATGTCATGTCATTTCTATAATGGAATGTCATTATTTTAACATAGAAAGGAGGTATATTGTTTGAAACAGACTAAAAGGAAAGTAAGACACATTAGTTGAAGTTGTCAAACTGACTTAGGTGTCTTGCTTTCCCTTGAAAGTTGTCAAAGTGACTCCCTCACACTCTTCAGAATGGTTGGTAGAGCCTAATCTGTATGGATTTACAGGGAAACCTTGTGCCTTAGGGAAGTTACAGGGAATATTATACCAGTGGTTCAAAGGGGGGATTACGTTCCTCCTATCAATAGCTAAGAGAAACCGGAGGCAAAAGAAGACAGGGGAATAGGGTACACCTACACCATGCACTACAATTAGCGATTCTTGAAGAAAGGCAGTCAAGGTTCAGGGTTGAGTGTGCGATATATTTCATGAAAGTAGAAGGACGAACTCGGGGGGAGAGGACAGTTGAGAAAAAGGAAGACTAGGCAATAGTAACCAACTATTATGCATATGAATATATTGTCTTGGAAAGTGAGAGGTTTGAATAACCTTGGGAAGCGAATAATAAAAGCAATTACACAAATAGAAATCATATGTGGGTTTGTTTACAAGAAAACAGGAAATTGGGTATTAAAAGAGGATTGCTCATAGTGAGGAGCAAATGAAAGATAAGGTTAACTGTTATTCGGACTAGTAAGGAGCAACTGTGAGTATTCTGTTGTAAAATAAAGAGTACTGTCCACATGAGATCATTTGACGACAACAGTCCCCTAGCACACAACTAGACTAATTCACAGGACAACCTGTTCGGCTCATAAGCACAGATTGCAAAGGTAATCCTGCCCATCATGTTGGAAACACATGGGCTCAAACTAAGTATTGCAGCTAGGATCCAAACCTGGTACCACTCAAGAAAATTCCCAGAACAAGTGGAATAGTGGATTGCATTTTTTCTCTTAATAACTTCTAACGGAGGGTTAAAGAAACTTGTACAAGATACAAGCTCATCAGTCTAGAGATTTTTTTATGAAGTAGGTCATCATTATATATTTTAAAGACTTATCAAGACGCCAATGTTCCACATACATCAACATTGCATTTTCTAGATATAGTATGCGGAGTAAAACAAATATATATATATATATATGCAAGATGAACTAACTAGGTATAATTGTAGTGGAATATTAAAATAAAGTGAAATCCTGATTAAAAATACATCACATTTCATAAAAGCTATTGTTTAAATGACATGGAAATTTATCCCAACATTTTCATAAGTAAAGACTTAATATAGATATAGACGGGAAAGAAAAATAATACATTAAGTGAAATAATGACTTATTTGATAACCTATTGTGTTTTTTCTATTAAGAATAAATAGCAATAAATGATCACCTCTTTCCAATCTGGGATTCCACCCTCCGGAACCCAAATAGGATGGTCAAACTTGCAGCTATCTCCAAATTTACAGGTTCTTGTTTGCATATAATGGGCACAGTCCTTCTCTCCAGGCCTCTGGGGATATATAGACAAATTGCTTGCACTCTCGAATCTAGGGCGCTTGGCTAAAGGATTGGCTGAAAACCAAGCTTCAGCTTGCCCAATTGTATTACGTGCACCCAAAAGTGTCCGATGATACAGTGCTATGATATGTAATATATACATAAACACAAAAACACAGGATGTGTCTGTTATTATACATACAAGTATAAAATTCTATATTTACATAAGGTAGTATTAGTAAATATGTGCAACAAGAATTAAATAACTAATACAACTTAAATAATGCTTTTATGCACTAATTACACATGGGAAAAGAGATATTTTGATATAAAAAAGGACGTAGAAACTAGTGGTGTTTGAAAAAGCTTTAAACACCAGTAAGATTTATCAAAAACTTGCGCATTACATGGAATATATCTAACTCATAAAGTGCAGAAAACATTACTGGACTTGTACAAAAATTATCTGTTGTTAATTGTTAAAATAATATAGATAGATCTTAATATCGTAAAGCTATACCAAGAGAGCAACTCAAATGCACTGTACTAGAGGCAGCATTATTTGTTTGGAGTAAATTGTTAAGTTAATTGCTGAACGAAACCACCACCCTCACAGTCTCACACAACAACGGTAAACCATCATCCAATACTTTCATACTATCGCACTAAACCCTACCACAAAACAACCTTCCCCTCCTTGCAATTGCCAATATAGGAGGTGCAGCAACAACTATGCCCCAGTCCTAAACAAGTCGGGGTCAGCTATATGTCACTGAATCACATTACTTCATTTAAACACATCAATATTATGCAAATACAGCTAGAAAATATTAGAAGTATAATGTATAAATCTCTGAAAGGTTAAACCACTCCTAGTAAAAGTGCTAACACGTCTAAAACATATTCTCAACTAATACAGAAAATGAAAAGTAAGTGTTCCATTCTTCTAAATCCCAAGATAATAGCAGATAAAAACGGCCGATTCAAGAAGTTAATAGAAAAAATCAAAGGCTTATACTAGTCAGATGCAGCTATAGTTCATTAAGCACAAAATGGATAAATAGAAGGAGAGAGAGAAAATTGTCCATTACCATCAGAGGAGGAGCGCTTCAAGCTAGAAAAATAAGAGTCAGCAGCAGGAGGTTGCGCAACATCGACTCCAGGAGGTGCAGTCCATGAGGACTGATAAGTCGCCAAACCTGGAATCTTACTCGCAGCGGGGTTATAACTATCACTTTGATTAAATAGCATAGTGGGTGAAGAGAAGGAATAGCCGGAAGAACCAAAATAACTTGAGGAACCAAGCAATGTCTTATTATTATCCGTAGAGAGATAGTCGTCCATTGATCTCGTCGTCGACCTAGACAGGTTGCTCCCTGCTGCTAGTCCCACATTGCTGCTAGGGTTATAGCCGTAGAGCTGATTCGCCATATTCGACTGGACAGCCGACTGCAAACAAACCTCCACACAAGGAAGGGAAAGTTTTGCTAGTAACTTCGTTTTTTTCCTAGTTTGTTTTGTTTAAAGAGAAAAAAGTTCAAATATACCCCTAAACGTTTTTAAAATTGTTCATTTCATCCCTTTTGTCAAAACTTTTTAATAAAAAAGACCTTACTCATTGTTTAGACGTTTCATTTATAGCATGCACTAATAACCTAGATTAAATGATAAGTAATATTTTATAATAAATTAAATTAAAATTGTATTAAAAAATAATTATTATATTTTAGTGTATATAACTTAAATCATAGTCTTATGATGTTGAATGAACAAAGTAATATTTGTGCTACAACACTATAATTATAACGACCCAACTGATTTTTTTGATTTCTAGCAGCTCGTTCCATGATTTTGAGACTTCCTGTAGGTCAATTTGATGTTTTATGACACGTCGGTATGAGTGAATTTTGTTCCAAGTGATTTGGAATACTTAGTCCCTCCATAAAAGCTTTAAGTTGGTAGAATTGACCAGGGTTTGACTTTTGGGTAAACGGCCTTGAAGTCGGATTTTGATGGTTCCGGCAGGTTCTTATGATGATTTTGGACTCGTATTTGATTTTGGATCTTTCTAGAAGAATTCGACACCTTTTATTAAAAGTTGACAATTTAAACAACTCAAGAGTTCATAGTTGGCTTTGATATTCAGAGACTTTAGATAGGTCTATATAGTTAAATTGAACTTGTGCGCAACGTTTTGAAGTAATCCAAAGTGATTAATCGCCTATATTTCTAAGCTGCAAAATTTAGTTTATTTTGAGAAGTTTTTTTCTCAAAAGTACTTTTGGTCAGAAAAAGTTTATGTTTGGCTGGTCAATTTGAAAAGCATTTCTGAGCAGCAATTAGTGTTTGGCCAAGCTTTTAAAAACTGCTTTTAAATATATGTTTTTCAAAAGCGCTTTTTTTAAAAGCGCTTTTGGAGAGAAGCTACTTTTTTTTTGCTTCTGCTTGTACTCAAAAGCACTTTTTTCTTCAACTTTTAAAAAAATACTTCTTTTGGGAAAGAAGTTCTTTTGGATGTTACCCCCACACACTTAACTAAAGTATGGTAAGTGTGGATCCTAGCGTAGCCAATAAACTGGAGACACGTTCGAAGCCAGAAAGTGGTCACACGTTTTGGTTGGGCATGTGCCACGTGCTTCACATGGTGCTACAACCGAAGTTGCACGACCCGTTTTCATGTGGAAGTGGGGGAAATTCCTATGCTTGGTAACAATATAAAAGGGCAGTGACGTTCTTTCTCTTTCATTCTAGAATTATCATCAGAATAAGTCCTCTCAAAAGACTCTCAACGCCTCAATAGAATTTCCCAGCAAATTAAGGCAAGGTCGAAGGTGAATCTGGATTTAGCAAGATTAAGCTTGAAGGAACTTGGAATCGTTTTTGTAACACCTATCTCCTAGTGGAATCGGTTCTGGAGATTCATTACAGGCAAAGTTAACCACCATAGAAGTGTAATTAGATCTCCAACAAGGTATGTACGACAACCTTCTTTCTTGGCATTAGTTAGTGTAAGTCTCTTTTTCTTTATAAGTGACCTATGTATTGTAAAGTTTGGTAGTTCTAAGTCTTGTGTGTTCTTGTTGGTAGCATGTATTTCAGAGTCTACATTGTTCCCAGTTGGGATCTTGTGGTCGGAGAGTATGATGTATTCTCAACTTTAGAGTTGCTATCTATTGAAACTGCTACTCCATTTACGCTATCGAACCGCTTTATAGTCGGCTGGTACGACACTTATTGTGCAACCACTGATCAATTGGGATGATGAAGCATGTTGTGAGATATTTCTGAGCCCATGTGTGACCGGGTACGGTGACGTGTGATATGAGTCTATCAAGTCCTCTTGAGGCCAGCTACACTGATTCCTGTTGAGACCGGATATAGCCGCAGAGCTGATTCACGATATTCTGTCACTACCCAAACTGATGGGCCGCGACACATTTTAGTACACATATGATCTGCTGAAAACTTCACATTTACTCATCATAAGCCTGATGCAAAATCGAGTTCCTCTGACTCAACTCTTCCACAGTTGTATCTCTTACCAATCGTCTTTCTAGATGTAGGTATTGTTGTATTACGAATAAGATAGAGTTTCAAAAATTGAGTTCTTACAACTGAGCTCTACCACATGATCTAAAGTAAGAAGAAAGGGTGACAATCCTAAATTCTCTGTAGCCTCCTGCTTATAAGTGTGGTGCACGACACACCCATAAACAAGACTCTACTAGACACAGCTTGTAGATTCCCTAGGACAGAACTGCTCTGATATCACTTTTTGTCACGACCCAAACCAATGGGCTGCGACGGGCAGCCGGTGCCCGTACTCAACTGAGTACCAACGTAACGTATCTTCTCATTACATCAACATGGGTAAATGGGCCAGAAGGGACGTAAAGGTAACAAGAATAAAACATGAGAGAACACTCAACATAAAATGACCCAACCTGATATACTAACTTATACATATGACGTACAGGCCTATAAGGCCAAAATAATCACTCGTACACTCAACATAGGCCGACCAGGCCATACAATCTTTCATATATATGACATATGTCTATAAGCCTGTAAGAGTACATAAACGTCATAAGGTCGGGATAAGGCCTCGAAATACCAATCAATACATGCCTAAATCCTACTAACCAAAAAATGGAGCGCACCAACATCTTTATCAGAGTTGATAGCCTACTTGGAGGACTCTCAACCTGTCTATCGGAACTTGTGGGCATGAAATGCAGCATCTCCAGGCAAAAGGGGACGTCGGTACAAATAATGTATCGAGTATGTAAGGAATGAAAATTAGTAAGCTATAGACATGAGAGAAATATGGAGTAAAAGACTCGACATGTAAGTCCGGATAACTCTGTAAATCATGTTATACCTATAGTATCATGCATATGCGCATGAATGTCATGTCATGCATAGGCACATGTGTTCATAATATCATCAAACCTCTGAGGGCATCCCATCATATCATCTCGGCCATTGTGGGCAAAATCATCAACGTATACCAGCTGATCAGGTGGTGGTGCGTATATAATGTCGTAACATTTTCCCATATCCCATATGCATATAATATACATATATACGCGTGTAAAACATCATCTGGTCATGGGTCAGTATTCATGTATAAATGAATGCAATGCATGAGAAGTACGTCAATAAAATCTCTTGGAATGTCATAAGACCATTATGCCTTTGAGTAATATCATGAAATAAACTTTTTAACTTACGTATTTTTCTGAGACCTATGAACAGAAGATGTAATATTAAGACACATCAAAATTCAAGAACATAGGCACCTCTAATACTTCTATGAATAGAGTTATTTATGAAAGTTGTGTATTTGCTCGTTTCATTTGTGTCGTATAGATCATGCCAAAAGAAAAGAAGGGATAACCTTAACATACCTGAGCCGATTCTCTTGACAATCCATATAACACACATCAATTTCGACAACACGTGACGGCGGATCAAAGTAGGGGAAAATCTGTATAATATTCTTGAGATTGCATCATACTCACTTAGAATCGAAAAATCCCGTTGCTATTACGCAGTTAAATTTCGTATGAAATTTATGCTGAAGCAAAATCACGCCAACCTATCTTACTTTGTTATAGAGTCATATGAATTCTTGTTTTGAGACTTTCATCCATAACTCACTTACATGATATATGAAAGTCCCTAATCCTTTAAGATTTGTGGGCCCCGCTTATAAAGCGTACTTTAGCCACCTATAGTTTCTTAAGATGCCATCTTTCACATACATATAAGAGTCATTAAATTGACTTAATTTGCTGCCAAGTCTTCATAAACCTATGTGAAGGTTGTCCCCTTAGTAATTATCCAAAAAGATCCAATTTACAAGTTAATATCCCACTTAAAAATCCATAATTACCCTATTATTCACATAATTAAGAACTATCTCAAATTACTTAAAATGCTACTCACTTTTAACACACTTTATACACCATACTACTATGGTCATGTGGTACCTTATATGGTACTAGTCCATAAATACCGTGTATTATAGCTCAGACAATATTTTATCCCAAAATGTCAAACTTCGACGAAACTCGTTTTCTTTGATTTGTTTACCCTTTCACCTTTCACGAATTTATTTATCACTTGATTGAAATAGAATAATACTTATAACCTCAAAATAATCTCATTCTCGAGTTTACATCGATTAACTTACGACGAAACTTTAACATATGAAAATGCGGGATGTAACATCTTATTTCTGAGCTTTCATCAATTTACTTATGGCTTACTTTCACGTACGAAAATATGGGATGTAACATCATCCCCCTCTTTGGAACATTCGTCCTCGAATATTGACTGATGCACTTATTTGTCTCATAACCGAATAGCTCATATGAATGGTTTAATACTCTTCTTGCCATTTTGGCAACTGTTCTTTGAATAAATCCAAAGGCCAGGGCATTCCCTCCTTTAAGACTCTTTCCCACACCATGACTTGTGTTCGGAATTCTTCCAATCTCACAATTGTTGCTACCTTCTATCATGCAGCTTGTACGACTATGACCTTGTATGTGCGCCTATGTGACTCTTCTTTTCTCTTTCTTCCAGTTTTTATCCAATCTCTAGGCCTCACTTCGTGAACATATACAGAATTATGACAAGTTTTCCCTCTGGGCGTCTATAGGTATATTGAAGTTCTTTGCTCGATACTTTATCGAACCTACGAATGTTGTTATATCTTATTTCATAAACCCGGTTATCTATCTGCATGCCTTTACTGCCATAATACCACTTTCATAACCGTATTTCACATGTAATTTATCTTACATGGGTATTTTAATCATGTGCAATTCATGAAATCTCTTTCTTTTCTTCTTCAAATCATTACTCAAACGAAGGCCCAAACGTCATCCTTTATCTATCACAATTACACCCTTATTCTACTACCGGGGAAACATTCTATCTCTTCTAAATGCTACTAGTTTTAGACTCCTTTGAGTTCATTCAGGCTATACGGAACCTTTTATAACTTAGACAAACCATTAGCTCTCTTGTTTTCACGGGCTTAATCCCGAGACCTTATCCATTTTCATCACCTTCTTACTTGCCTTTTCTTATCCTTACTCATGTCTTTCTAAAACTTTGTCGCTCTACCATACTTTAGCTTGCGACCTATACATATCCATTTATTCTACTCGCAACCTCCCTTCAACTTACTTGCACCATAGATTTCCTTATGTTATTCTGTAATGTCAAGCGAGACATCACATCGTTTCTAGCTATTCTTTAATATCTTAACTAGGCCTCTCGATACGTAGAAACCTTAGGTTGGAAGATCTGCCACAGACGATGCCGCTATCATTCCCAGATACCGAATCCCCGTGCTTCTAGCCTTCTACCCTAAGTATGGACTATTCACAACCTTCTACATTTGAGTATTTCATATGTTGTTAACCTTTTCCTTACTACCTTAAAATCTTGCATTGTATCTTCTATTTCTTTCATGACCTCCTTCCCACATGGGTATAATTCACGTCCATAACTTGAAGCTCTATTATAATACTTGCACCTTTGTTGCATACACAATCCGGTGAGAGCTTCGTACTGATTTCTTATGAGGCTGGTACTTTTTTAACTGGCTATATCGTAGGGTCGTTGTAGAATATGGTTGTTGTACTTTATCTTGTACCTCTGATATTAAGAGTGATCCTGCAATGTTCTCAATATTGATTTCCATAATTTTCTGGGTCCAATAATCATACTCCTGATTTACTTGGTTGATGTAACTCTTTAGTTCCTCTTTCATCTGATCAACCTTTATGTAGCTTAAGTTATCTTCTAATCTGCGGCTCATGGTATTAGTTATTACTTTAGCCTTTCATGGGCGTTAAGGAAGATCCATGATACAATTTTCTAACAACTCAATCCTTTGTTTATGCCCTGGGCTCAATTCTTTCTTTTAACTTATACCAGAGTCTTCTATATCTATATAATTGTCAATATATATGATGCATGTATAAAACTCCTAACTCTTAAGTGCGTTCATAACGTACTCTGGGTCATTAATCGAATAATATTTTTCATTTATTCTCAATTATTTTTAAACACAAACTATTACTTTTTCGGGTCTTTCTGCGCCCTTGTTGCGTGCATACTTAGCTTATCTTAGTTCCCACGCACGTTGGAATTCCATACCACTCATATGATCTTGAATATCACTTCTAATTTTTACTTCCCATTTATTAGCCACGGTAGATGCCACTTTCTTAGGGAGTACATACAATGTTGTTGTGAGACTGTTGTTATAAGACCATTTTTTCCTTAGGTTACTGAGCTTAGGTTGAAGCCTTCTTCCTTACTTCCTCATCTAGTATTTCATTGTAGTATTTAGGGAGGACCCTCTGACTCTTGTAAAGCTATGAGCTTATTACATCGTATACTCGACGAAATTTTTGATGTCCTTCCTCGCCTATAATTATCCGTGGTTACTTACATCCACGCCCCTGTGCTTGTACGGTTGCTTCTGAACTTGATATTTTGACCATCTTCCCATTGGCGCTCTCTTTTATTTCTGTAACACTCATATAGTACCTTTAATTACCCTGATTCCTATCTGAATATTTCTCAAGTATTACAATGTCATAATTGCGTGGTTGAATTTACTATACTAGGTTTTACAGTATTTATCTTGCACGACCTGTTGATTTGTCTGTATCCTCTTGACTACATAACTAGGCTCTTCCTATTGGCCCACTCTTATATCAATACTCCGCGTAATCTTTCTTGGGTTATTTCGTTTGTCTTAACTTACCTCTCGCACTGGCTCCTTATTTATCCATAACATCCCTTACTTTTTTTCCTTGACGCATGCATGCATAATGTTCTGGAATTGTAGCATATCTGAAGGATTTGGATAAGTTAAATCTCATCCCTTTCTCATTTTTTATTGCATTCTTCCTTTACCATTCCATAGTTACGAGAACCACTAAATTGTGACTTAATGCCACATCACTCCATATTCCCCCATTTAGGGGAATACTAAGATTTAGTGTTACGATGATCTTCCTATAGATGTTTTATTTCTTCATCCTTGGCATCTTTCCACATCATCGATGACCCTTACTCGCCTTGTGGTAATCCTTCTGTACCATGGATAACAAAATTCCTTACTCATGAGGGAGACACCTAGTGTAACTGGCACACAAAGTCCCTTAAGCTTAACTTTGCTCATATTTCTTGCTTTAGGAAAGCGTCTTCCTGAATGGCCTTTAAAGGGTATTCTTTTGTTGTCCATTATATTATCGCCGAAATGCAATCTCTGAAATTCTCATGATGCCGAATATTATCAAATCACCCATGTTCAGATTTCCACAGTCGAGATTTTTAACTGGAACTATGGAGAATATACAAGATGGTAATACAACTACATCAGCACTGATAGGAAGTAGGACATACAAGGAACATATGAAGACGAGACAATCACAGTTTCAAGATTTGATCATAATTAAAAGTTGGACGACAAAATCCAATATCAACATAGAATTCTGGAAATGGGCAGTGTGCACAACAGGGAACATTATTGTAATCATGACCTTCTTTTGTCCCAACTCCTTGATGGTGGTATTAGTACTATGTACTCATTCCATTGGGAGGCAAGCTGGGGGAAGGCATAAACATGATAATGAATGGCTCAAAAATTGGACAAAGGCACAAAGGTCCAGTTAAGCATTGTCGAGGCATCATTGTTCAACGAAAAATTGGAGGCAAGATATGATAGTAAACTTTGAGACTCATCATATTAAGGTAATAGGATATTCAAGGAACACAATAGGGCAGAAAATTCACAGATTCACTCATGTATCACACTAGAATTATGGACGACAAAAGAAAAACTCATCATAAATGTTTGGCTTATCCACATTAGGTATACTTGGTTGGCAGTTTCATGCAGTAGCTGATATGGAACTTGTAGCATATGCAAGGATCCAAATCACATGTACAAAGCACAACAATAAGGAATGGAGCGACAGTGCAAAAAAGGAGTCATTCATGCAATAGGCTAGTTTTTATATTTGGTTCACTCATTTTAAATTATCGTAGATCAATTTGTGTAACGACCCGACCGGTCGTTTTGCATTATCGTACCTTGTTACCCTAAATGAAACTTACCATAGCGACTTATTATGATTTATGACTTGCGGGGACTGGTGGTCCGGGATTCAGAGGTGTTTAGAGTGCTATAGGAACATTTGGTTCCTTAAGGTTCGCCTTTAAGGCCAAGTTTGACTTCGGTCAACATTTTGGGTAAACGATCTCAGAATCGAGTTTCGTCAGTTTCGGTAGCTTCGTGTGATGATTTTGGACCTGGACGTATGTTCAGAATGGATTTTTGATGACCCAGGAGCGTTTCGGCGCCGAATATTGAAATAAGAGTTCCTTAAGTTCCTATTATGGTTTGGGACGTGTTTTTACGATATCAAGATTTGAACAGAATTTTGAGACCGGGAATAGTTCTGTTATGTCATTTATGACTTGCATGCAAAATTTGGTGTCATTCCGAGTAGTATAGGTCGGTTCGGCGCGTTGTTAGCGAAGTCTAGAAAACTTAAAGTTCCTAAGTTTGATTCTTGGGGTTTTGAGGTGTGATTTTGAGTTTTAGCATTTTTTTGGGTGTTCCAAGGCTCAAGCGAGTCCATATTATGATTTGGGACTTGTTGGTATATTTGGACGGGGGCTCGGGTGGGCCCAAGTGCCTCCCGGACACCACACGAGGCCAAAAACCAGCTGAAATAGCTATTGGTGCACCTGTTCTGGTGTGACCGCAGGTGCGGTTGACCAGTCGCAGGTGCGGGACCGCTCCTGTGGACCAACCTCGTAGGTGCGACCCCCAGTGGTCAGGCCAATTCTCGTAGGTGCGGACAAAGTTCCGCAGGTGCGGTCTCCACTCCGCAGGTGCGGGCCCAGGCTTCCTCGTCTATTTCCGCAGGTACGAGCCTTTGCTCACAGGTGCGAGACCGCAGGTGCAGTCCTCGAGCCGCAGGTGCAGTCCTCGAGCCGCAGGTGAAGAAACTCTGTTCAGACAGTGTGTTTTTATATACGGGTTTTAATTCATTTTTCTCATCTTCTTCTTCCTTGGGGAGATTTTCACCATTTGAGAGGGGCAAACAGCCTGGTTATTGAAGGTAAGTAAATTCCATTCTAATTTTAGCTTCAGTCATGGATTACAAGCTAAATTAACTACCTAAATTAGTAAAAAATCAAGAATTGGGTAGTAACCTAGGGCTTTTGATAATTTGAGAATTTACCCGTGAATCAGCTATGAAATCAAGTAGAAATCATGTATTAATGATCCTTAGGCTATGGGTGAGTATTCCCTTCGAGAATTTTTGGAATCCGAGCATGTGGGCTCGGGGTTAGATTTTAGAATTTCTTCAAGAATGGTGAATTTGGCTAAGTAATAGGAGATTTCCCTGCTTTGGATATAAATTGATATATTTGTATAACATTTGGCTAGTTTCGAGTCCTCGGGTGTAGAGTTCGGAGTTTCGGACGCATTCTCGGTCCGAGGAGTAAATTCGACGCAAGGTGAGTCTCCTTTCTAACCTTGTAAAGGGGAATTGTCCCCCTAGGTGATTTAAATGCTATATGAGATAATTTGTGGGGGCTACGTACGTACAAAGTGATGAGAGCCCGTATGTAGCGACTATTACTATTATGTCCGGGTAGTTAGGCCCACATTATGCCTTGTGTCTTACTTGATAGGAACTATATGCTTAATGAATTAACGTTACATGTTGCTTATTTCCCCGAAGTTATGGAATTGGAGGAAAAACTTGTAAGAAATTGTTCACTGAAAAGTATCTTCTTTTAAAAGGAATAATGTGTGTGCATGTGACCGCTTCACAATTTACATTTCGCGAGCAGAGTGTGATTTCCCCCACTCTTATGGGAACAGGCCGTATGCCACGGTGGATTGAGAGATGCACTTTTGGTACAGGCCGTTCGATTCTTGGCAGTGCATAGAGAGGATTGAGAGATGCACTTTTGGTACGGGCCGTTCGATCCTCGGTAGTGCATAGATGTGAGTACTTTGTGGAGAGGTGCACTTTTGGTATGAGCCGTTCGATCTTCGGCAGTGCACGGACATGACTATCTTATGACTCCGACCGGTTGTCCTTACTCTGCATGCGTATGATTTTTTTGTTATTAAATTCATGGATATTGATCTGATAGATATTTGGGAAAAAGTAAAGTGGTAATTGTTTTATTCATTCCCAGTATTCATCCTAGATTTCAGTACCTTACATATATACTTGTTGCTTCACTGTCTTTACATGTCTACCGCTTCTATTATATTCTGTTAAATTATATTGTTGGACCT
Source organism: Nicotiana paniculata (assembly GCA_005239505.1). Lineage (NCBI taxonomy): Eukaryota > Viridiplantae > Streptophyta > Magnoliopsida > Solanales > Solanaceae > Nicotiana > Nicotiana paniculata. The sequence continues at coordinate 16,411 of ML307047.1, read as the reverse complement.
TAGTGAGTGTCATGTTGACCTCTCGTCACTACCTCTTTGAGGTTAGGCGGGATACTCACTGGACATATATATATTTATGTACTCATGCTACACCTCTGTACTTAATTGTACAGGTTCTGAGGCTGGTGATTCTGGTTATCTGACCGGAGCTTGACATATATTCTGGACCTGGCTCCACAGTGAGCTGCCTCGCTTGGCGATTCTCAGCAGTACTATGGAGTTATATTTTGTTTATTTCTGTCTACTTCTTTCAGATAGCAGTACATTTGTATCATCTTTTGTATATTCTACTAGTTCGCCTGTTGACTTGTGACACTAGTTCTCAGCACACACATAGTAGACTCTATATTTTGGGACTGTATATATTGGTTCATGATCATTGTGGTTGTATTTACTTAAGTTGGTTAATGTTTCCGCTTTTATTTAAATGATCTAAGCTTAAAATTTTGGGAATAGGTGGGGTTGGTATGTCAAATAAGGATAATCTCACTAGTAAACAACTGTTGGCTTGTCTGACTCCGGTGTTGGGCGCCATCACGACCTGTGTTGGATTTTTGGTCGTGACATTTTGTAATATCAATGATGGGTTTCACAAGTCCAAAATTGATAGTAGAGGTTATTTAGAAGTAGACATATACTATTGTCTTACTCATTGTGAGACACCATGGCACTTTGTGTTTCAGTTATTATGTAAATAAAAAGTAGCCCTTGGCACACTGCCTAGTGGATTTACTTAAAAAAATGAAAAACCACCCAATCCCTAATTCATGTTTAGTTTATCTTATTCACCAACCCATATTAATTTTTATTACTCTAGGGGTCTAACTTTTTCTTGTGGTATTCATGTTGAAGTCTCACCAACTCATTTTTTCGAAACAGAGATATGACTTTATGTCTTATACTCTTTTATTGCCTCAAGGCCTGTCACCTCTCATCTTTTCCTTCCCTTGACTAAAGACTCTGTAATACTGCCATTTTTTGTGATTTACTGTTTTTATCCATGTATCACATCTTACTCATAATGCTTCATTCACTCTCTTCTTATTCTCCAACTAATATTTTTGTCTATCACTTTATTCTGAAGACTTTAGCAAAATGTTCCTTCACTTTTTGCTCCCCTTGCTTTATCTCACTAGCTCTTCGGGTTTCGTAACATTCTTTCTCTACTAGGGACGGGAGCCACACTAAGGTAATATTTATCCCTTCCAGGCTTCCAGTCCCTATATTTGTAAATATTTTTTTTTGAACATTCTAGTATTCATATCTAGTTGTACTATTCTAGAGTGCACTGTCTGGGTGTCTCACAAGAAGATCTATAGCAAGTTTGTGATATCCTTCGGAAATTTCAACTAACGCTGACAATCCATCCATAATTTTAGGTTACTCTAACTCGGCTTGATCCTGATATCCTATCCTTCTCTTAAACTATATATGTTAGCTCCCATAGGGCGTAACTGAGTTCGGTGTGGCCAATTGTACATAACTCTGTTACAATTGAAGGTGACTCAAAATGCTTATATTTCTTTGCTTGAATTGTAGATAATGTTCATCTCTACTAACTAGGTACCTCGTACCCTTCTTCATCTTGCTTCTTTTACTTGTTGAAACTTGTATCTACCTCCTGAATCTCTCATTGCTTTTCACTATATGGGTAGATATTCTTGACTTAAGGCTCCTTATCAAGAAGCTTACACATTTTAGTACACACATGATCTGTTGAAAGCTTCACATTTACTCATCATAAGCTTGATGCAAAATAGAGTTACTCTGACTTAACTCTTCCACAGTTGTATCTCATACCAATTGTCTTTCTGGATGTAGCTACCGTTGTATTACGAATAAGATAGAGTTTCGGAAATTGAGTTCTTACAACTGAGCTCTACCACACGATCTAAAGTAAGAAGAAAGAATGAGAATCCTAAATGCCCTATAGCCTCCTGCTTATAAGTGTGGTGCACGACACACCCATAAACAAGACTCTACTAGACACGGCTTGTAAACTCCCTATGACAGAACTGCTCTGATACCAATTTTGTCACGACCCAAACCGATGGGCCGCGATGGGCACCCAGTGTCCTTACTCAATCGAGTACCAACATAACGTATCTTTCTCATTACATTAACATGGGTAAATGGGCCAGAAGGGCCATAGAGGTAACAAGAATAAAACATGAGATAACACTCAACATAAAACGACCCAACCTGACATACTAACTTATACATATGACATACATGCCTATAAGGCCAAAATAATCACTCGTACACTCAACATAGGCCGACCAAGCCATACAATCTTTCATATACATGACATATGTCTACAAGCCTCTAAGATTACATAAACTTCATAAGGCCGGGATAGGGCCCCGACATACCAATCAATACATGTCTAAATCATACTAACCAAATAAGCAACTCTAGAGCAAATGGAGCGCACCAACATCTTCTACAGAACTGATAGCCTACTTGGAGGACTCTCAACCTGTCTATCGGAACCTGTGGGCATGAAATGCAGCGTCCCTAATAAAAAGGGACGTCGGTACAAATAATGTACTAAGTATGTAAGGAATGAAAATCAGTAAATAATAGACATGAGAAAAACATAGAGTAAAAGACTCGACATGTAAGTCTGGATAAATTTTTAAATCATGTTATGCTTACAGTATCATGCATATGCATATGAATATCATGTCGTGCATAGGTACATGTGTTCATAGCATCATCAAGCCTCTGAGGGCATCCCATCATATCATCTCGGCCATTGTGGGTAAAATCATCAACGTATACCAGCTGATCAGGTGGCGGTGCGTATATAACGTTGTAACCTTTTTCCATATCTCATATACATATAGTACACATATATATATGTATATAACAACATATGGTCAGGGGTCAGTATACATGTATAAATGAATGCAATGCATGAGAAGTACGTCAATAAAATCTCTTGGAATGTCATAAGACCATTATGCCTTTACGTAATATCATGAAATAAACTTTTTCAACTTATATATTTTTTTTGAGACCTATGAACAGAAGATGTAATAATAAGACACGTCGGAATTCAAGAACATAGGCACCTCTAATACTTCTATGAATAGAGTCATTTATAGAAGTTGTGCATTTGCTCGTTTCGTTTGTTTCGTATAGATCATGCAAAAAGGAAAGAAGGGATAGCCTTAACATACCTGAGCCGATTCTCTTGACAATCCCTCTAACACACATCAATTGCGACAACACGTGACAGTGGATCAAAGTAGGAAAAAATCCGTATAATATTCTTGAAAAAGATTGCACTGTACTCACTTAGAATCGCAAAATCCCGTTGCTATTACGTAGTGAAATTTCGTATGAAATTTATGCTGAAGCAAAATCATGCCAACCTATCTTACTTTTTAAAAGAGTCATATGAATTCTTGTTTTGAGACTTTCATCCGTAACTCACTTACATGATATATGAAAGTCCCTAATCCTTTAAGATTTGTGGGCCCCACTTATAAAGCTTACTTTAGCCATCTATAGTCTCTTAATATGCCACCTTTCACATACATAAAAGAGTCATTAAATTGACTTTAATTTTATGCCAAGTCTTCATAAACCCATGTGAAGGTTGTCCCCTTAGTAATTATCCAAAAAGATCCAATTTACAAGTTAATATCCCACTTATAAATCCATAAGTACCCAATTCTTCACATAATTAAGAATTATTTCAAATTACTTAAAATACTACTCACTTTTAACATACTTTATACACCTAACTACCATGGTCATGTGGTACCTTGTATGAAACTAGTCCATAAATATCGGGTACTATAGCTCGGGTTGTATTTTATCCCAAAATGTCAAACTTCGACGAAACTCATTTTTTATTCGTTTACCCTTTCACCTTCATGAATTTACTTATCACTTATTTGAAATAACATAATACTTATAACCTCAAAATAATCTCATTCCCGAGCTTACGTCGATTTACTTACGATGAAACTTTAACGTACGAAAATGCGGGATGTAACATCTTATTTCCGAGCTTTCATCAATTTACTTATGGCGTACTTTCACGTATGAAAACATGGGGTGTAACATATTCGTCTGGGCAGCCGACTAGAAACAAACCTCCATACAAGGAAGGGAAAGTACGCCATAAGTAAACTGATGAAAGCTCGGAAATAAGTTCATTGTGCTAGTAACTTCGCTTTTTTCCTAGTTTCTTTTGTTTAAAGAGAAAAAAGTTCAAATATACCCCTAAATTCTTTTAAAATTGTTCATTTCATCCTTTTTTTCAAAAGTTTTTAATAAAAAAGACCTTGTCATTGTCTAGACGTTCATTTATAGCATGCACTAATAACCTACATTAAATGATAAGTAATATTTTATAATAAATTAAATTACAACTTCATAAAGAATAATTATTATAATTTTAGTGTTTATAAACCCTAGTCTTATGATGTTGTATGAACAAAGTATTATTTGTTCTACACACTACAATTTTAACGACCCAATCGATTATTTTGTTTTCTACCAGCTCGTTCCATGATTTGAGACTTCCTGTAGGTCTATTTGATGTTTTATGACATGTGGGTATGAGTGAATTTTGTCCCAAGTGATTTGGAATGCTTAGTCCCTAAATAAAAGCTTTAAGTTGGAAGTTACAAATAATGAAGAAACCAGTAGATTCAGATATGAAGCAATGTAAAATAAACCAAATTTGATACCTGAATATTCCGTTTGATACCCTGCTACTAATTCAAATTGATCAAGGTTTGAGTTTTGGGTAAACAACCTTGAAATCGAGTTTTGATGGTTCCGACAAGTTCTTATGTTGATTTGGGACTTGTACATATGTTCGTATTTGATTTTGGATCTTTCTAGAAGAATTCGACACCTTTTATTGAAAGTTGACAATTTGAACAACTTAAGAGTTGATAGTTTGACCATGAGTTGACTTTGATATTCAGAGACTTAGATAGGCCTATGTAGTTAAATTGAACTTGTGCGCAACGTTTGGAAGTAATCCAAATTTACTAATTGCCTATTTGGCCAAGCTGTAAAAATTAGCTTATTTTGAGAAGTGCTTTTCTCAAAAGTGATTTTCTCAAAAGTACTTTTGGTTAGAAATAGTTTATGTTTGGCTAATTAATCTGAACAACACTTCTGAGCAGCAATTAGTATTTGGCCAAGCTTTTAAAAACTGCTTTTAAATGTATTTTTTTCATAAGTGCTATTTAAAAAAGTGCTTTTTGGGAGAAGCTACTTTTTGTTTTTGCTTCTGCCTCTACTCAAAAGCACTTTTTCTTCTGAAAGCTTAGCCAAACACTTCAACTTTAAAACAAAACACTTCTTTTGGAAAAGAAGTGCTTTTGGATTTTACCCCCCCCCCCCCACACACATAAATAAAATATGGTAAGTGCGGATCCTAGCGCGGCCAATCAGCTGGAGACACATACGAAGGCAGAAAGTGGTCACACGTTTCAGTTGGGCTTGCGCCACGTGTTTAACAGGGCGCTACAACCAGAATTGCGCGACCCATTTGCATGTGGAAGTGGAGGAAATTCCTATGCTTGGTAACAATATAAAAGGGCAGTGACGATCTTTCTTTTTCATTCTAGAAGTATTATCATAACAAATCCTCTCAAAATACCCTCAACGCCTTATTAGAATTTCCTAGCAAATTAAGGCAAGGTCGAAGGTGAATCTGTATTTAGCAATATTTAGCTTGAAGGAACTTGGAATCGTTTTGCTAACGCCCATCACCTAGTGGAATCGGTTCCGAAGATTCATTAGAGGCAAAGTTAACCACCATAGAAGTGTAATTATATCTCCAACAAGGTATGTATGTCAACCTTCTTTCTTGGCATAAGTTATTTTAAGTCTCTCTTTCTTTCTAAGTGAACCATGTATTGTAAAGTTAGGTAGTTCTAAGTCCTCTCAATGATGTTATCCTTGTTCCTATGCGTTCTTGTTGATAACATGTCTTTTAGAGTCTACATTGTTCCCAGTTGGGATCTTGTGGTCAGAGAGTATGATGCATTCTCAAGTTTAGAGTTGGTTTCTCTTGAAACTGCTACTAGATTGCACTAATATATATATATATATATATATATATATATATATATATATATATATACACACACACACTCTATCGAACCGCTCTATAGTCGGCTGGTAAAACACCTATTGTGTAACTACTGATCAGTTAAGATGATGAAGCATAATGTGAGATATTACTGAGCCCGTGTGTGCCCGGGTATGATGACGTGTGATATGAGGCTACCGGGTCCACTTGAGGCCAGCTACACTGATTTCTGTTGAGACCGGTTACAGTCGATACCTCGTGAGGCCGAGTACGACCAAGTCTTTTATGAGGTCGGGTATGGAGTGATGAAGATTTGCCCCAAGGAGTGGCTGAAGATATGTGTGAGTGTGTGTGCGCATATATATATATGTATGTATATATATATGTATGTATATATATATGTATATATATATATATGTATGTATATATATACATACATATATATATATATATATGTATATATATATGTATGCATATATATATGTATATATATATATATATATGTATAAGAAGATGCAGGACCCCAATGAGAGGCTTGGTTTTACAAAAGTTTGCATGCATTTATGATCCACAGTTCATTGTTCCTCACAGTTTGATTCACATCTCTGGTGGGTTGTCTTTGGTGTTTAGTTTGGAATCATGTACTCATATCTCTTATGTTATGACTCTGATTTACTTGTGTTTCTTAGTCTTACATACTTAGTACATTATCTATACTGACGCCCCTTCTTTTGGGGCGTTGTGTTCATGTCCACAAGTATAGATAGACCTTGTGACGTCCATCCCCAATAGGTGCATGATTCACCTGTTGGTTGTTGCTCTCCTCTCCTTCAGAGTAGCTGTTTAGAAGTCGATAGGTACGAACGCAGATGTTATAAACGTTTTGGGTACGGTGGGGCCCTGTCCTGACCTAGTTGTGTATGTGTATGTTCTTTTCGTACTCTTAGAGGCTTGCAGGCTAGAGTCTGGTTATATAAAAGGGGGCAATGTCAATATTGTTAAGAACAATTGTAATATGTATAAAATGCCAATGGTGTCTTTGTTAATCAATTATATTCATTTTAAACCTTGGTTATTATCACTTAGAAGCCTCAATGTCCCAAAACTTATGAATTAAAAGATTAAAGAGCGCATAGGGTCGCACGGGACTTCGGGTGTCGTGTGTCGGTCGCACCTCCCAAGTATTGTTTATGGGTATGTTGTGCACCATACTTATAAGAATGAGGCTATAGGATATTTAGGACAAATACCCTTCTTTCTTATCTAGATCGTGCGATAGAGCTAAGTATTAAGAATTTTCTTCTAATCCCTATATTGTTCGTGTTTATAGCAATGTCGACTACAAGACATCAATCAGTTGTTCAGGGACTTAATGAAGAAGTAGGAGAGGGTACTAATAAGGTGCCACCTACTCCTATGGGCCAACATGGACCACACGATGAGGTTGGAACCTAGGTTTTGGGGACACAACCACCACCCGCTGACCCACCCAGAGAAGCTAATACACCCCTGTTGCTCCCAGTTGTTCCCTAGCAGGATTTTGACATGAGGAATACAGTGTAGTTGTTGACCCAATTAGTGGCCTCTTAGGCCTAGCGTCAAGCTCCTGCCACTTTAGGTAGAGCGATCAACACGAGAGTCTGAGATTTCATAAATTTTAACCCCCCGGGGTTTACAGGAATAGACTCCAACAAAGATCCCCAGAATTTTCTAGACCAAATGCAATGTACCTTACGAGTTATACATGCCACTGATGCGGAGTCCATGGAGCTTGCCTCATATAGGTTGCGGGATGTTGCTGTGACTCGGTATTAGACATGGGAGTAGTCAAGGCACCTCTTGCCCTATGGTGGGATAGAAAGAGTTTTCTGAAGCCTTTTTGTAGCAATACTTTCCTATTGAGCTCTTCCAAGCTAAGCAAGACAGATTCTAACGGTTGGAACCGGGTAACATGAGTGTTCGGGAGTACATGCAATTTAACTCCTTGGACAAGTATGCTTCTTTGATTGCAGCGGAGATGAGTGATAAAGTGCATCAATTTGTGGGTGGGTTAGGACCACATTTGATTGATGAATGCACCACTGCTTCTCTAAGTTCTAGCATGGACATTGCTTGTATAAGAGACTATGCGCAGAGCTTAGAGGAACGAAAAAGGCAACATCGAGATGATCAAGAGCATAATTGGGGAAAACATAAAAGAACCCGGTCTGTAGGTGATATGAGAGGGTCACAAGGTGAGTTTACACCTCTGTTTCCTCAACATCCATCTAATTTGGTTGCTAGTGTGACATCACAGTTCCAGGTTCAGCATCATGACCAGATCACCTATTCTGGTCAGAGTTAGAATCCCCAGGGGCAGAGCTCACAATATAGTGGAGGCCTTGGTAAGATGAGGCTCTCAGTGTCGTATTGTGGCTAGTGTTGCAGGAATCATTTCGGGCTTTGCCATCAGGGTTTAGATTTGTGCTATTCTTGTGGGAAGCCTGGTCACATCATGCGCTTTTTCCCCACAAGGAATGTGGATGGTATGATACCACCAACTGGATGTGCAACAGCTTTTTCATCAAAACTGCATCCTCGTGAGCGAGGTACACAACCATTAATGGGAAGAGGTAGAGGTAGAAGTGGAACNGGGGGGGGGGGGGGTAGCAACATAATCGCATCTATGCATTATAGGATGTCATAATTTAGAGTCATCACCCGACGTGGTCATAGGTATACTGTCTGTATTCTCACTTAATGTGTATGCTCTGATAGATCCAGGATCCACTTTGCCGTACATTTCCCCATTTGTTGCTAGTAGTTGTGGTAAGAAACCAAAATTGTTATGCCAACCATTCGAAGTATCCACACCCGTGGATGAATTTGTGGTAGTTAGGCGGGTGTATCGAGGTTGTGATGTGATGATTCACGATCATCATACCTTGGCTGATTTGATAGAATTAGAAATGATAGAGTTTGATGTCATCATTGGCATGGACTGGTTGGCCTCTTGCTATGCTAACGTAGATTATTAGAAGAAAGTTGTTCATTTTAACTTTTCGAGAGAATCTTCTATCGAACGGAAGAGCGATGATGTAGTGCCAAAATGAAAGTTTATTTCTTACATTAAGTCCCGGAGGATGATCATGAAAAGATGTTTCTATCATTCGCTACGGGTGCAAAATGCAGAGGCGGAGCCTCCTACACTTCAGCCGGTACCGATCATAAGTGAATTCCCCAAGGTGTTCCCTGATGAGCTCCCGGGTATTCCATTTGAGAGGGAGATTGAGTTTGCTATCAGCATGCCACGTGATATGCACCCAATATCGATTCCCCCGTACAGGATGGCTCCCGTCGAGTTGAGGGAATTAAAGGATCAGCTGAAAGACCTTCTTGACAAGGGATTTATCTGACTTATTACCTCTCCATGGAGAGCCCTAGTGTTATTCATACAGAACAAAGATGGCTCGTTAAGGATGTGTATTTATTAGCGATAAATGAATAAGGTAAGCAATAACAAGTATTCGCTTCCAATAATCAGTGATTTTTTTTTATCAATTGCAAGGTGATAAGTATTTCTCGAAGATTGATCTCAGATCTGGGAACAATCAGTTAAGGATCAATGAAGAATATGTTCCAAAGACAACCTGTCAGACCCTATATGACCATTACGAGTTACTTGTTATGTCCTTTGGCCTAACCAATGCACCAACGACCTCTATGGATCTGATGAATCGAGTATTTAGGCCGTATTTGGATATTTTTGTGATCATTTTAATATATGATATCCTGGTGTATTCTCGATCAAAGGCAAAACACGTAGAGAATTTGCAGATAATTTTACGTATAATCTAGGACCACAAGTTGTACGCTAAGTTCTCCAAGTCCGATTTGGATGAACTGCGTGACCTTTCTTGGGCACATAGTGTCCGGTGAAGGCATCGAGGTTGATAATCAAAATATTGAAGTAGTTAAGAATTGGCCGAGGCCCATAACTCCTACCGAAGTACGTAGATTCTTGGGCTTGGCCGACTACTATCAAAGGTTTGTGAAAAATTTCTCATCTATAGCTGCTCCATTAATGAAGTTGACGCACAAGACAACAAAATTCCAATATACCGATGGTTGCGAGAAGAGCTTCCAAGAGATAAAGGACATGTTAACCTCGACACGAAGCCTAACGCTCCCGAAAGGACCAGAGGGGTATGTGGTACATTGTGATGCATTTAGAGTGGGGTTGGGAGATGTTATAATGCAACACGGGAAAGTTGTCACTTTTTCTTCAACACAACTAAGGAAGCACGAGCAGAATTACCCATCTCCTGACTTGGAGCTAGCAGCTGTTATATTTTCCTTGAAGATACGAAATCACTACCTGTATGGAGTTGATGTTAGAATATTCACCGATCATATGATCTTGAAGTACACATTCAAGCAAAAAGAATTAAATCTGAGGCAACGAAAATGGATTGAACTGTTAAAGGACTATGATGTTGACATTTTATACCATCCCGGGAAAGCAAACGTTGCAGCTAATGCACTAAGTCAGAAGTCCATGGGCAGTCTACGACACATGGAAAAGAAGAAGTTTGAGATGACTAAAGATTTGTGCTGGTTGGCAAACCTAAATGTACGATTTCTTGATACCGGCAGAGAAGGAGTTATAGTTTGGAATGCTGCCGAATCCTCACTAGTAGCCGAAGAAAAGTACGGCAATTTGAAGATCCAACCTTGTTGAAAATAAGGGAAAGCATTCCCTCTTAAAAGAAGTAAGTATTCGAGCTATTCGAGGACTGAGTCCTTAGGCACAAGAACTGGTTGTGTGTGCCCGATGTCGTGAAACTCTGAGAGTAGATCGTGGCAGATCTTTATTGGTCCTAGTATTCTGTTCATCTGGGGTAAACCAAAATGTACCATAATCATCAACAACTATACTGGTGGAACGACATGAAGAGGGACATCACCGAGTACTTCGCTCGATTTCCAAATTGTGAGAAAGTCAAGGTTGATCATTAAAAACCTAGATGATTGCTGCAGAATATGGAAATTACGACTTGGAAATGGGAAGTGATCAATATGGATTTTGTTATCGAATTACCACGATCAATCTGAACGTTTGACTCTATGTGGGTTATCATGGACCGACTCACCAAGTCGGCTCACTTTCTTCCAGTTAAGACTACCTTCTCAATTGAATATTATGCAAAGATATACATTAAGGCGATAATTCGACTCCATGGGGTTATAGTTTCCATCATATCAGAGCGAGGCACCCAACTTACAGCTAAATTCTGGAGATAATTCCAAAAATGATTGTGAACAAAAATCAACCTTAACACAACTTTTCATCCACAAACCGATGGCCAACCAAGCACACCGTTCAAATGCTTCAGGACATGTTACAGGCATGCATTCTAGACTTTAAGGGAGATGGGGAGGATCATCTACCACTTATCGAATTACTTACAACAATAACTAAATATACCAGTATTAAAATGGCACCATATGAGGCCCTATATGGGAAAAAGTGCAAATCTCCTATTAGATTGTTTGAAGTGGGTGAAACAAAGTTGTTGGGGCCAGAGATGGTACAATAGGAAGTAGAGAAGGTGAAGCTAATTCGAAACTATCTGTTGGCCACCCAAAATAGGCACAAATATTACTCGGATAAACGGCTGAGAGGTTTAGTGTTTGCTATAGGGGACTGTTCATGAAGGTGTCACCTATGAAATGCGTGATGAGATGTGGCAAAAAGGGCAAACTCCGCCCCCAATATATCGGACCACAATAAATCATATGGAAAGTAATGAGCTTGAGTTGTACCTTGAATTGGAAGCAGCACATCCAGTATTCCACATGTCTATGCTCCGAAAAGGCTTGAGTGATCCATCCCGTGTCACCCCTATTGAGATATCCAAGTTACAGAAGACATATCTTACAAAGAAATTCAGGTAGGCATCATATATCGACAAGTTAGTAAGCTGTGAACCAGAGAAGTGGCTTCTATTAAGGTACTTTGGAGGAACAATAATAAGGAAGAAATAACGTGGGAAGCCGAAGATGACATGAAATCTAGGTACCCCCATTTATTCCCCACTATGGAAGGTAATGGTGCAACTATCATGATGGGCCATTATTCAACATTCGAGGACAAATGTTCTGAAAGGGGAATGATGTTACACCTCACACTTAAATAAAGTATGGTAAGTGTGGATCCTAGCGCGGCCAATCATCTGGAAACACGTTCGAATCCAAAAAGTGGTCACACGTTTCAGTGGACCTGCGCCACGTGTCTCACGGGCGATGCAACTAGAGCGGTGCGACCCGCTTTGAATGTGGAAGTGACAGAAATTCCTATGCCTAGTAATAGTATAAAAGGGCACTGAGGTTATTTCTCTTTCGCTCTAGAAGTATCATCAGAACAAGTCCTCTCAAAATACTCTCAACGCCTTATTAGAATTTCCTAGCAAATTAAGGCAAGGTCGAAGGTGAATCTGGATTTAGAAAGATTTGGCTTGAAGGAACTTGGAATCGTTGCTGTAATACCCATCACCTAGTGGAATTGGTTCTAAGATTCATTAGAGGCAAAGTTAACCACCATCGAAATGTAATTAGATCTCAAACAAGGTATGTAGGGCAACCTTCTTTGTTGGCATGATTTAGTGTGTAAGTCTCTTTCTTTCTAAGTGACCTTTGTATTGTAAAGTTTGGTAGTTCTAAGTCCTCTCAATGATGTCATCCTTTTTCCTATGCGTTCTTGTAGGTAGCATGTATTTCAGAGTCTACATTGTTCCCAGTTGGGATCCTGTGGTCGAAGGGTATGATTCATTCTGAGGTTTATAATTGCTATCTCTTGAAACTGCTACTGCATTGCAGTTATATATATGTATCAATTTTATGCTTCCAAGCAGTGCTATAGTCGTCCGGGTACGACAACTGTTGTGCTACCACAGATCTGTTGGGTATGATAATGCATGATGTGAAATATTATCGAGCCCATGTATGGTCGAGTATGATCACGTGTGATGTGAGACTACTGAGTTCTCTTGAAGCCGGCTACGCCGAGTTCTATTGAGACCGGGTACAACTGAGACCTCCTAAGACCGGGTACGACCGAGTCCTCTATGAGGCTAGGTATCGAGTGATGAAAATTTTCCCCAAGGAGTGGCTGAAGATATGTGTCACACCCCGAACCTGGGGGGCGAGACCGGCACCCGGTGCCTCACCTATCCTTGCGTACCAACTTGTGACTAAGGGACTTTGAACATATAATGTCATACTTTGGTCATGAGCCACATAACAAGACAATTTGCTATCGCTGACTAAACATCAATATAAAGCTGGGCTGACAAGGCTGACATAACTACTACAACTGGAAAACTAACAAAATATACATACAACACTTACAAGCCCAACATACTGCACTAACTGACAGGATATGTCTACAAGCCTCTAGTGATGGATGTATTGTGATCGGAACAGGGCCTCCGACCTATCCATACCATATATATATACATATATACACAATATATACATAAAACTCTAGACCCAGCAACTCCGAAGGACGTGGAGCTTATTGATCAAGCTGAACTCGGGCAACACTTATTGAGAAGGTCTACTCGTCTGTCTGTCTGAACCTGCATGCATGAAATGCAGTGCCCCTGGCAAAAGGGACGTCAGTACGAAATAATGTACCGTGTATGTAATGCAACAAATTAATTGACAACTAAAACTGAAATGATAATATACTAACTGAAAATAACTGAGAGTCAAAGATAATGTGAAGATATGCTTACATGATGATACTAGCTCAACTCTCTCAATATAGTAAGTAAAATAGTTGTCTGACCTTATAGGGTTCGGTATATATAGCTGCTCTGCTTTAGTAGACTTGCTCATAGGCACTCGGCCATACTAGGCTCTGTATCTCGGTCATGCTGGGCACACTCATAGCGGCTAGGCCACAGTAGACTTGGTATATAACTTACCATCTGATCAGAGGTTGCCCAATAGGGGCCCGCCCATTGATTATAGCTCGATGGTAATGAAAATACTATAATACTGTATATATAGACTCTCTGCTCTCTTGACAGGAAGAAGACAATACTCAATTGAATATAAAGTCCCGATAAGGGAGAATACTATAACTTATGAGATTAGGATAATGTATATAAATTCGGGAATATGAACTTTTCTATATGCCTTGTTATCAAACACATGTAGTTACTGGATTATGCCAAAATGAAGAAAGGTTTAACCTTAATATACCTAGATCGATTCTCTTGAAAATTCCTCTAACATACATCTTTTGCGAAGAACACATAATGGCGGATCAAAGTAGGGAAAAATCCGTACGATATTTCTGAGAAAGATTATACCGTGCTCTCTCCGAATTGCATCTCACACTACTGTAGCGTTATGAAATTCATATGAATTTATTTATGATAATTCCTCCGTCAGTAACAATACATCTCCACAACAATGATATATGGAATAATGATGTAGGGATATGTCTTTAAGACTCTTGGTTGTGGGCCCCACATTAGGGGATGACTAAGCCACTAAAAATCCTCCAAAATGTTCCACCTTACCATATACTTAAGAGTCACAAATTTGTTATTTATCCAATTTTCATGGGCTACCACGTTGGAGATGTAATTCTTATCCAAACATTCGATTTAATTATCCACTAATCACTTGATTAGCTTGTTAATATCTCATTAACCAATAATTAATCAATTACCCACATAATTAAGAATTGTCTCAAATTACTTAAAATACTAACCAATTTTAACATACCTTATACACCTTACTATCATGGTCATGTGGTACCTTGTATGACATTAGTTCATAAATACCGGGTATTATAGCTCGGACCGTATTTTATCCCAAATACAAAACTTCGACGAGACTTATTTTCTTCGGTTCACTTACCCTCTCACTTTCATGAATTTACTTATCACTTGTTTGAAATATCATAATACTTATTATCTCAAAATAAATTCCATTCTCGAACTTACGTCGATTAGCTTATGACGAAACTTTAACGTATCAAAATACGGAATGTAACATCTCATTTCCGAGCTTTCATCAATTTACTTATGGTGTACTTTCACGTATGAAAACATGTGGTATAACAATATATGTGTGTGAGTGTGTGTGTGTGTGTGTGTGTGTGTATGTGTGTATATGCATAGTACCAGATAAGGCATGGCCCCAATGAGAGGCTTGGTTTTACAAAAGTTTGCATGCATTTATGATCCGCGTTTATAGTTCCTCACAGTGTCGTTCATGCCCCCGGTGGGTTGTCTTCGGTGTTCAGGTTGGAATCATGTACTCATATCTCTTATGTTATGACTATGATTTACTTGTGTTTACTCAATACATTATCCGTACTGACACCCCTTCTTTTTGGGTGCTGTGTTCATGCCCGCAAGTACAGATAGAATTGATGATGCCCATCCCTAGTAGGTGCACGATTCAGCTATTGGTTGTTGCTCTCTTTTCCTTCAGATTAGCTGTTCTGATGTTTATAGGTATAGAAGCAGACGTTATAAACATTTTAGTATGGTGGGGCCCTGTCCCGACCTAATTGTGTACGTATATGTTCTTTTGGTACTCTTAGAGGATTGCATGCTAGAGTTCGGTTGTATAAAAAGGGGCAATGGCGATTTTGTTATGAATAGCTGTAATATATATAAAATGCCAATGTTTTCTTTTTTAATCAGTTGTATTCATTTTAAGCCTTGGTGATTATCAGTTGGAGGCCTCAATAGCCCAGGACTTATGAACGAAAATACAAAAGAGCCCGTTTGTTCGCACGGGCCTTCGGGCGTCGTGTGTCGGTCACACCTCCCAAGGCTGGGGTGTTATATTGTATTTGGAGAAGCTTGGCCAAATAGGCTATAAGTGTGATTCAGACACTCTTTTAAAAGAATGATGATTAAGAACTTAAAATAAATTCTATTCAGTTTGAGCCTCGATTCTTTGTTGTGATGTTCACATGGGTGTTTTTAGCCTTTGTACAATTCCATATAGGGTATTTTGACTTTTAGCAATGACTGGATGGAGTCTAGTGAGGCGCGGGTAAGTTTTGGCGCGTTTGGGGCAAGTTTTGGTAGAATTGAGTTGCTGAAATAGGGCTTTTCTACAGTTGGCTTGACGTCGGAAGCGCATATCTCCCAATATATAAATATTTCTAGGATGAGGTTTTGATGATATCGTAGAGTCTAGTTTCTTGTGGTTCAAATCATTTGTTATTCCGACATTTGAGTATGAAGTTATGATCGTTTTACTGAAGGGTCGTAGAGCAATTTTTTTGTCAGTAGAATGTTGTAGGTTGCAGCACTTCTGCAATGC